>JAVTVY010020487.1:0-80958 GCA_036873755.1 Hanleya hanleyi
TCTCAGTCAGAGTATGTATTATCTCAGTCAGAGTATGTATTATCTCAGTCAGAGTATGTATTATCTCAGTCAGAGTATGTATTATCTCAGTCAGAGTATGTATCTCAGTCAGAGTATGTATTATCTCAGTCAGAGTATGTATTATCTCAGTCAGAGTATGTATTATCTCAGTCAGAGTATGTATTATCTCAGTCAGAGTATGTATTATCTCAGTCAGAGTATGTATTATCTCAGTCAGAGTATGTATTATCTCAGTCAAGCTTTGATTGCGACTGTTCATTTGAACATCATGGAGATGTGAACACATGCTATTCAAACGGACCCTAGCCTGAATTGAGCGGAATTAGGCACACGTTACGAAACATAGCGCCAGAGGTCTTCATCGACACGATCGTATTCACTGAGCCCTCTGCGAATTAATAATAAGAACCAGTACAAGTATTAGAATCGACGGTTCATCATCAGATTGTAACACTTTCGTGCACAATATCTCATTCAACATGGTCATTTTAAGTGCTATAATACTAGTGCTACAATAATTGGGGTCATTGATTGGACTGGTGATATATTGTTGAGAATAGTCGAACTGTCTGGTCAAACATAACAAGAGTCCATGAAGAGTCTGTTTGCAAAGTTTGGAGGTGATCAATGAAACAAACGCATAAGGAGACACTAACAAACTGACAAACATTTCACATTCTTCTTAATTTATATCAATTTCCTTCACGACATCCCAATCCACAAGGCTTCGATCTAGTGAACTGTTGGTGTTTGTAGTTCCTTGAGGTAATAAACAGTCTTTTTACCAGCTATTTAAGCTATGGATCTGAAATTTTATACGGATGTTTATATACGTACCAATTAGGCAAGGATATGATAAACGTTGATTTAAAATAACTACTCGCTGTTTACAAATGAATTTTATGTAAGTCTTTTAGGAGACGGATGGCTACCAAGGAGGGTGTTCATGGAACTCGAATTATTCTTAGAACACATATATTTTGTTCACCTTTTCCAAACCGTATTGCGACTATGATCGCCGCCTAGAAGGTGCGGATACTTCGGTATAAATAAGATATATATGATACGATCATTATTTCAGATAGAATAAACAAGTTTCAGATGATAAGCAAAAACATTTGCGGAAACATTTATGTACATGGCAGTGTGACTAACGTCACAGGACCTACGAAGTACAGTAGGCATTAGGACTCGAACGCGAACTGAACTCTTGGAAATCCTCACCCCCAGTTGAAATCCTGCCTATATTAAGATGGGCACTGTCCAAGTCAGAATCGCCAGTGATTTTCATCAAAAATCACCAGAAATTTTCATCAAAAGTTGGTCAGCTCAGAACTTGTTGGTAACAGTCTCCTAATGCGCCTTTATTCCAAAATAAATAACACTCGCCGATTTAATTTTACAATTTTTTAATTAAAGGAAACAGATTGAATAATATAGGTTCAGTAGATTTCAAGCTTTACGTGTGAAAATACATTTACATCTCTTTAATGGTTTTCAGTGCCCTTGTACAGGATCAAAACAACTTTTTGAATCACATTATTTTCCCAACAATACAACAAATTTTTATATATAGTACTATAGTAGAAAGGTAGCATTTATGTAGTTTACGGTAATTCAACTCAAGACCAACACCTTCTATGCACAAGATTAATGATTCTATGTCATTCTCCTGAGCATAACCGGTACAAAGACGAATAAATAGCGTCTCTACATCACGTTGTTATCTAGATATATGAGACAACACATTTTGGGCATTGGCAATCTGATGAATGTACTATTCCGGTTTCTTGTTTCACATTATATTCTATGGCGGTTGATCGATGATTTTCTTCATTGATAAACGTTAAACCACCTAGCTTTAACTAATTCTGCTAGGCTGTCTTCATTCAGACTGTACAGCCTACACAGTCCACAGAAAATACACCGCACATTCTTGTACTCCCAGCCTTATCCCATTTGATGGCAAGTTTATGGGGCTGTTTAATGTCTAAGCTAGGAAATGTTCCAGGGTAGTGGACAGGCATGCAATAATATACTATATCTGCTATACAGGACACCGACCACTGTAACTTGATGTGACAAGCAGCAGAGTAGAAACCGGCCTTATCTCAGTGGGCTTGGATATAAATCACTGTTAAAAACCACAAGGCTGGGATGGAGCCTCTCTCTGTGTTTGTTCCAAGGACAAGCCTTAATGACTTTTAAATCCACTGATAAGGAGGTCCCATGGCTTCATGGTCATAAAAGGAACATGATACTGTTAAAGGCCACATGGATGGTATGCATTTATAACAATATACTGAAGAGTTAATTATAAATCTAATTTTAATCAGAATTATTTCAGATCAGAACTTGCTGGTAACAATGCCCTAATGCACGTTCATGCCAAAAATCAAGGTTCTAATGTCAACGGTTCTCCTTATTTTGCCGACGAAAGGATTCGGATGGACTGACTCACTCACTCATTACCGGACAATTTGCGATCTGTAGCCTACTTCGTAGGAATTACAAACCACAATGTTGCCATTACTAGATTCATTATAGAGTATCACCGATAGATTACAGCATATACCACAGATATAGATCTAATATATCACTGGTATATCGATGTACCGTATAGTATACCACAGCTGTATACAGTATGCCAGAACCAGTGCTATAGTATACCAATGATACATTACAATATATCACAAATGTACAAAAGTACATCTGTTGGACGAGGACTGCCTATTTATTGTCTAATCGGACGCTTGTAGTCCACTTATGATTGAGATTAATTACATTGGACAGCTCCGTCACATTTCTATTTCCGCTAATATGGAAGCCACTTGAATTGTTGCTGATTAGAACAAAGTGTGGCGAAAACTCGAGACCAAATGTCTCCGTTTATTTTCAGCAATGCTACATGGTAGTGTGTCTAACGTCACAGGACCTACGAAGTAGGGTAGGCATTAGGACTCCGACGCGCACTGAACTCTTGGAAATTCCCCCGCCCCAAGTACATCCTGCCTATATTACGATGGGCACGGCCCAAGTCAGAATCACCAGTGATTTTCATCAAAAATCACCAGAAATTTTCATCAAAAGTAGGTTAGCTCAGAACTTGCTGGTAACAGTCCCCTAATGCACCTTCATGCAAAAAATCAAGGTTCTAATGTCAACGGTTCGCCTTATTTTGCCGACGAAAGGATTAGTATGGACTCACTCACTCACTGACTGACTACCGGACAATTTGCAGATGGTAGCCTACTTCGTATGAATTTGCAAGTAAAGGTTGCTAAAAAGTTTTTTCGTACTGTACATCCTTGTATGAATAATGACTACCACGTACATTGTCATACGTAGAATTTCGAACTGTCCTGTAGCATCCTATAGCATAACATTGAACATCCTCGCGAGCCAGTGTATCGATCGATCAGATGGTAGCCTACTTCGTAGGAATTTGCAAGTAAAGGTTGCTAACATGGCAGTGTGACTAACGTCACAGGACCTACGCAGTAGGGTTTGATATGACTTAAGTGTGTACTCGAGAGATGACTTAGGGGCCCTATGTGCTACCGTGAGAGAATTTGTATAGCAGTCTCTAATTGACAGTGGGTACTATTAACTTTCCCAGATGTCACCGCTGGTGAGTCATTAGCGTATCAACTATTATCGCCCTCAGATCCTATTACCCTGGACACTTATCGGCCCAGCAGTACAGCACGAGGTCACCCATCCAAGTCTTGACCGGACTCAAAGTCGCTTAACTTCGGTGATTTTACGAGAACCGGTGTGTCCAACGTGATATGCCGTATCAGGGAACCTTCAAAAGTCACAGAGAAACATACAGCCAAGGGTTCCCGATGGGCGTGACAATGCACTCGCTGAGCCATCAATAAATAATAAAAAAATAATTATAAATCAAAGTTTCATCAGAATTCGGTCAGCTCAGAACTTGCTGGCAACAATGCCCTAATGCATGTTCATGCCAAAAATCAAGGTTCTAATGTCAACGGTTCTCATTATTTTGCCGACGAAAGGATTCGGATGGACTCACTGACTGACTGACTGACTGACTACCGGACAATTTGCAGATGGTAGCCTACTTCGTAGGGAAACGTCTTTTTCGTACTGTACATCCGTGTATGATAATGACTACCACGTCCATCGTCATACGTTGAATTTGGAACTGTCCTGCAGCATCCTATAGCATAACATTGAACATCCTCGCGAGCCAGCGTATCGATCGATCCGTTAGGAAAAACCTCTGGGAGGATTTAGGATTTACCTGGACTTGTGAAGATGAACTGTTGTGACTTCAGATAGGATTATTGTCTGTGTCATAGCGTATTTTCACTCGGGCTATATAGGTACACGTTCATTATTCCTACGAAGTAGGCTACGGATCGCAAATTGTCCGGTAATGAGTCAGTCAGTCAGGCAGTCAGTCAGTCCATCCAAATCCTTTCGTCGGCAAAATAAGGAGAACCGTTGACATTAGAACCTTGATTTTTGGCATAAACGTGCATTAGGGCATTGTTACCAGCAAGTTCTGATCTGAAATAATTCTGATTAAAATTAGATTTATAATTAACACTTCAGTATATTGTTATAGATAAATGTATACTGTAGCCTTTAACGTGTATCCTATTTCACATCCAAACACTTCATCACTGACCACATTCAGGTCAAATTACCCACTGCTGCTAAAAATACCCTGTCATTGATGTTTCCACCGTATGCCACATGGCCCTATTAAACAGAGAGTGTGCGACTTGGATTCAAGGGTTAAGACTTTGGAGGGAAATACAATTTTGACAGCAGAAATATGACCCCGCCATTTGCTGATTAGAGCGATAAAACAGGGTAGGCTAAATGGACCCTTTTCAATGCAGTATTTCTTGGCATGGATGTGAAAATGAGGACATACTTTGGGGGTTTTTTTTGTACCTCTTGAATATTGACTATATATCACACTTGGATATAATTTGAACAAAAAATTACATGTGTAAACAAAATATGTCTAAATTTCTCTTGTCATTTCAAATCTTGATCCATTTTGATTCCTTGATTAGGGGATACAGAATCACTGCCACGGAGTGTGTTGGTATGTCACAGCAATTCCGATTCACACAACGAAGCTGAGGTGGTTTAACGTTTTTCAATGAAGAAAATCACCAATCAACCGCCATAGAATATAATGTGAAACAAGAAAACCGGAATAGTACATTCATCAGATTGCCGATGCCCAAAATGTGTTTGTCTCATATATCTAGATAACAACGTGATGTAGAGACGCTATTTATTCGTCTTTGTACCGGTTATGCTCAGGAGAATGACATAGAATCATTATTATCTTGTGCATAGAAGGTGTTGGTCTTGAGTTGAATTACCGTAAACTGCATAAATGCTACCTTTCTAATAGTACTATATATAAAAAATTGTTGTATTGTTGGGAAAATAATGTGATTCAAAAAGTTGTTTTGATCCTGTACAAGGGCACTGAAAACCATTAAAGAGATGTAAATGTATTTTCACACGCAAAGCTTGAAATCTACTGAACCTATATTATTCAATCTGTTTCCTTTAGTTAAAAAATTGTAAAATTAAATCGGCGATCGTTATTTATTTTGGAATGAAGGCGCATTAGGAGACTGTTACCAACAAGTTCTGAGCTGACCTACTTTTGATGAAAATTTCTGGTGATTTTTGATGAAAGTCACTGGCGATTTTGACTTGGGCGGTGCCCGTCTTAATATAGGCAGGATTTCAACTGGGGGTGGGGATTTCCAAGAGTTCAGTTCGCGTTCGAGTCCTAATGCCTACTGTACTTCGTAGGTCCTGTGATGTTAGTCACACTGCCATGTTTTAGAAGCAAATGCAAAAAGCTCAGTGTGATAATGCATTGACGTTTATTCGACTGATTCCGTCTTCCAAGGCGGCTTTCTTTTTTGTGTAAAGGTGAAAACCCAGTTTTCTGCTTGTATAATTGATGTGTCTTCTGTCAATGTTATGCTAACCCAAATGGGAATTATTTTGTACATAATAGTAGGGCTTACGATGTATCTGTGTATTGACAAGTTTACAAAGGTAAGGCCGTATACACGAGCTGCAATACAAGTCTATCCTAATTCTAACTTTCTCTATCTGTCAGTGGAGCAAAGCGAAGAGGTGAAGTAGTACAAATTGCTTGCCCGTACTTGGGACTCCGGAGCCGCGGGGCCGGGTCCAAATCAGTCCCTTGTCAAACACAATTAGTTAAGGACGAATAACAGAAAAAAACTTTTGGGGGAAGGAATGCGTGACAAGCTAATTAGTCTAACTGTATTTATTGTACTGGGCGCGAGGCATTTTCCAGACTTGTTTTTCTACTTCTCTTGGGGTTCTAATTCGCCGGTGCCATCATCCTTCACCTAGTATACACCGAATTGTTGAACATATCTGCTATTATAGAATGTTCATACATACTGTGAGTTCAAGCTGTATTTCGTGATTCGAAACCTTTAAGAAAATATAAACATGCGTAAGCTTTTTCGTTTAACGGAATAACATATTTTATAAAAAGCATTAGGTAAAGTCTCAGATCTGAATTAGGGTAAAAATAATCACAGCACAACACAAATACATTTAGATTCTGACCCCTGAACCTCCAGCCGGTGAAGTTTTACCTAAAACTGAGAGCTTACACTTTGCGACATTACAGTCTTCTTTTACCTGAGCAAGGTATCAGGTATTATTCCAAGATGGCGGCCATGTGGGTGTAAGTAAAATATAGCAATTTTGACGGTTCTCTTCAAACTTTTCGTGATGTCTGTTCTGTAGGAAAGTGCTCAGAAGTATTTTATTTCCCATTTCAAATAATTATTTTCTAATTTGCTGTGAAATTTGTTAAAAAAAAAACCAAAAACAAATTGAAGAATCCGCTTGAAAAGTAGAACAAACGTGCATTTAACCCTATCTGGTCTGGGCGATACGGGATTTGGGACCTGGCCAGGCCCCCCTCCCCCACCCACCCCGCTCTCCTCACAATCTTTTACCCCTTGAGCTAGGGGCTGAAACTTACCACACTATACCCTTGGGTCAAGGTGTACCAGAAAATGTAAATGCATCGAATATGGCCGCAATGGTGATGTCAAAGACTCAGTGACGTCATTTTCAAAAAGGCAATATTGTTTTGACGATTTTTCGAATTTTTTATTGATGTGTTTTCTTCTCACAAACTACATAATAAATTAGTAAATAATAATCTGATGTGAAATAAAATAGCTCGCAGAAAAGCAGTCATTTTGAAGAAAAATATCGAAAACAACACTTTTCTGGTACCCCACATGTCGCCATATACCCATGATCATCTGTTCGTGGGGGAGGGGGGGGAGGTGTGCAAATAGGCTAAAAATGACCCCAATATGATCAACTACAAAGTCATGGACTGATAGTTTATAAAGTACGCATAATGCCTCACCCCCTCACCAGGCCTAGGGTTGAAACAAACGTATTCTGGAAGGCCTTGACTCAAGCTAGCTCCGAGGCCTCAAGTCTCCCAAGCCAGATATGGCTAACCCACGTAGATTGTTCGAAAAATGTATCAATTATTGACGCGGAAATGAATTTTTGGTTAATGGCCTCCCATTGAATGTCGGATCTGAATCTACTATTTGCAATCAGTAAGATGTCATTTTGTAAACTAGATAAGTGGCCTGTCATCAGACGGCCTGAAAAATTTACCCACCCTAAGAATATCAATTTATATTTTCATGGGTGCATCTTTTAAAAGCAATTCTGAAGTCAGATTGGATGTAGTGGTTTTGTTTTGTTGCTTTTACTAAATAATGTTCTGTATAAATATATCCATTCATTTTAAAGCCATAGTGTTATGCTAAAACCAATTGTCAGCACTGATATACATTTCTTATATATTAATCTTAATTGCCGGTTTATTGGCACATATCATTGCAGTATTTAAAACTTCTTGTAAATTGCATTGGTAAATTACAGCTGCCATTCAATATTTCATTTGTAGGAAGAGGGGTGACTCAAATTATCAGAACGTGTTCCCCGATCCCATTACATATTATGTAATAAAATAAGTTTAAAAAAACAGAATCTTCGGGGGAGTCTATAATTGATGACACTTAGCTATAAGTTAACCCTACCTGACCTGGGGGGGGGGGGGCGGGGGGGCCGAAATGACCCCCCTACCAAACTTTCTGCGCTATCTCTGAAACGACAAAAAATGAAGAGCTGAAACTCCGTGACTTTATAGTTTATCTTATTGGGGTCATTTTGAGCCTATTTGCATAACCCCCCGAGCAGAGGATCATGGGAAAATTCAAGATGGCGGCCACGTGGGTCCCAGAAAAGTGACGTTTTTGTCATATTTCTTCAAAATTTCTGCTTTTCCGCGATGAAAAGCGGGCAAAAACTATTTTATTTCACATCACATTAATATTTACTAATTTATCATGCAGTTTTTGTGGACAAATTGCATAAATAAAAAATTCGGAAAATCTGACTGAAAAATCGACCACTGTGACGTCATCAATGCGGCCATCTTGGATTTTTTACATTTTCTGGTAGAGCTTGACCCAAGAGTATAGTGTGGTAAGTTTCAGCCCCCTAGCTCAAGGGGTAAGAAAAATAATTAGGGGGGCCATTTCGCCCCCCCCCCCCAGGCCACGACAGGTCCCAAAAAGCCCAGGCCAGATAGGGCTAAAGAACGCAAAACAGCTGAGAGGGTGCTGTCCGAACTTTTGTCCATGTATACAGAGTGCGCTACGAACTGAAGATTTACATCCGGGCAACTTACTTTTCAACGATCTCTCAATCAGATTTAGACAAGTATGCAGTCCTATCCCAAATAAAATAAATAAAATCAATTATGATAAGTGGAAATGTTCTTCGTCAGCTCCTACCTAGATCAGTGCCGATTACGGTGCGATGGAATGCCCGAGTAGATACATCCATCCATCCTAGTGCTGGTCCTTGATTTATACAAGATTTAAGCAATTCAAAATTGGACAACATCTGAGTATAGTTACCTTGAGGTGAGCTGTCAGACACTTCGGTAGTATTCGTCAATAAAAAGAGTTGAACAAATAGAAGCGCTGACTATGGTTTCTATTGTAGGAAAGTCACCCTGTGATTTGAATATTAGTGAATCATAGCCATATTCCAATAGTTAAAGTACCGGTAGTCCTGGTAGTAGCGGTTTTGTTTCTGGAAATTTCATTAAAAAAAAATACAAGAAATGTTTTAATAAGCTCCCAACAACGTATGCCGCATTTACATGTATGAACTTATACATAAATTAAATATAAGTAAATAAAACTGAAACATGACAAAAAATCTTAGAATGCGAAAAGTGATCACTAAAGGATAATTGGAGGAAAACTTTTTAAATCTATCAAAAATATACGTGAATCATTCCATCAGCATTCGTTACCAAACACCCTGAAATATCCAATCGATATAAATAATGATATATCTATATGTATATGTTGAACAGACCTCATACAAAGATAAATGTGGCCATATTGCATTTTTCAGCACGTAATAACAGACAGCGAACTGAATTTTTGCACAACGCACTATGGAATGTCGTAACCAAATAATGCTTTACATGGACTCTTCTTGGAGAAAAATCATCAGGAGTTAGCGAGGTGCGAGAGCGCACGTGCACCATCATGTACATATAGGGACACAAGATCTGAATCTGCGTCATGCTCAGTTAATAGATGTATACGGAAATATAGGGCTGCAGGCAATGTTTGTTTCTCACGTACTCCTGCTAACGGGCCATGTTATAGCAGTGGTCATCCTCTTCGCCTGACCTCATTCAGTTGTATTTCACTTTGGTGATGTGTGCATGTGTATAACATTCATATCTATCTTGAGAGAAAGTAACTTGTGTTCAGGTATATTCTTAGTTTATGACTACTTGATTTTTGATGTTGTTGTGCCTTGTGTGGAAAGCTGTCTTTCGATTACGGGAGCGCGCAGTCTTTACGACGGCTTGATACTGCATGTCGGGGTGACGCTTCAGTATACATGTATACCTGTGTTCCGATTGATGATAAACGATAGTAAATGGGAACTGTATCATATCAAGTCTGGTTAATCATCTAATTGCATAATTAAGAAATGAAATGTATTGCATTTGAGTTTCACAGAAATGAAATGTATTGCATTTGAGTTTCACAGAAATGAAATATATTGCATTTGAGTTTCACGGAAATGAAAGGTATTGCATTTGAGTGTCACAGAAATGAAATGTATTGCATTTGAGTTTCACAGAAATGAAATGTATTGCATTTGAGTTTCACATGAGGAAATAATTAAGTTTCGTCGTCTATAGTTTCCTCAGACTGACTGGGAAAGTAAGCATCCATTTTGAAACTACTTTTGGTAGATATATATTCTAGTTTCGCGAGACCTTACTCTTCCATACGAGAATTATGTCTCCAGAGTAATTGGTAGCCATCCCCCGAGAATTTGGGAGGCGAGTAGACATTTTCACTCTTCTTTGGTTTCAAAACTAGCTATAATAACCAAGATAACGATAAGGGACCTTTCTAGATATGGGATTGTGTTTACTCAACATCCGTACATAGGTGGCGCCACGTGGGAGCCAAATTGAAATGTCGTTTTCGTACAATAAAATTAGAACGACTCAACGTATTTTTCCCCAAATTTAGTATGTGGATACCTTGCCGCAAAGTGTCGATTGAGATTGTGTTTCATAAACATCCGCCATATGTGGTACCACAAGGGAGTCAACACGTAGTTCCGCTTCCGGGCAATAAAATTACAAATTCTTTCTAAATTTGGAATTTAGATACCATTTCACAGGATATTGCTTAGGAGTGCTTTTCGTCAACATCTATGCACAGGTAGTGCCACCTGGACACAGATTTTGATTTCGTTTCCGGACTATAAATTTACAAACATTTAACAGATTTTCCTAGTTTCCAAATGGTATGTGGATACTTTGTATGATGTTGTTTGGGATTATTCTTTTTACATGTTTCTCTATTCATGGTTTAATTTACAAAAAAATCAGGTGAATGGTGGTGCTATATTGCCAAAGCATAAAAACATACGCTTACAATGTCTGTCTGAGGGACTGAGTTAGTCTTCATCTTTGGTACAATGCTGTGTTATCAGGGTCTCTAGGTGGAGATCACTTTGGACTGACCTTGACGAAATATAAATAACGTCAATATCTGAAGGACGCATTGCCAAGTCTCGTTGGCACTATGTTGCCTTATATGATCTATTAAGGTTTGCACCAAGTTTGCACTGACCTTGAACTATTTCAAAAGATGTCAGGGGGATCAAAATGTCTTCAGAATTCACCTTTGCTTGTCTTCAGAATTCACCTTTGCTTGTCTTCAGAATTCACCTTTGCTTGTCTTCAGAATTCACCTTTGCTCGTGAACACAAGATCAAATGAACAATTTGATCTAAAGTCTCAAACTATTTTTAACGGTGACAAATGTCAAAATGTAAACATCAGTATATATGCCTCTAAACACAATTTCCGCTATAATCCTGAGAGTATACAGAATGCTGGATCATATGGACCGTTATTGAGAGTAGTGAGAGCAAAGTATCCGTTCAGACAGTGCCCGTCAGGGGAACTGCTAGACTCAGTTTGTTCAAAGTTCCTCCCTGGTCTCCCGACAGTATGGCAATACTAACACAAATATCAAGCGTCAGATCCGACATTCAATATTCAATCGTCGTCCATGAAATAATTTGTGACAGTTAGCACCAATTCCAAATGTGTATGAAATAAAAAAAAAACACAAGATGGTTTCTCACAAGAGAGAATCGATCACAGTTTTCAAAGAAGTCGGCAAGGCATGGTGATGTTACATAATTAAAAATACTAACCAGTGATCAGTATTCTTTATCCAAATGAATTCTAAGTCGTTCCCAGAGTATGTATCTCAGTCAGAGTATGTATCTCAGTCAGAGTATGTATCTCAGTCAGAGTATGCATCTCAGTCAGAGTATGTATCTCAGTCAGAGTATGTATCTCAGTCAGAGTATGTATCTCAGTCAGAGTATGTATCTCAGTCAGAGTATATATCTCAGTCAGAGTATGTATCTCAGTCAGAGTATGTATCTCAGTCAGAGTATGTATCTCAGTCAGAGTATGTATCTCAGTCAGAGTACGTATCTCAGTCAGAGTATGTATCTCGCAAACAGTATGTATCTCAGTCAGAGTATGTATCTCAGTCAGAGTATTATGTATCTCAGTCAGAGTATGTTATCTCAGCCAGTGTATGTATCTCAGCCAGTGTATGTATCTCAGTCAGAGTATGTATCTCAGTCAGAGTATGTATCTCAGTCAGAGTATGTATCTCAGTCAGTGTATGTATCTCAGTCAGAGTATGTATCTCAGTCAGAGTATGTATCTCAGTCAGAGTATGTATCTCAGTCAGAGTATGTATCTCAGTCAGTGTATGTATCTCAGTCAGAGTATGTATCTCAGTCAGAGTATGTATCTCAGTCAGAGTATATATCTCTGCCAGAGTATGTATCTCAGTCAGAGTATGTATCTCAGTCAGAGTATGTATCTCAGTCAGAGTATGTATCTCAGTCAGAGTATGTATCTCAGTCAGAGTATGTATCTCAGTCAGAGTATGTATCTCAGTCAGAGTATGTATCTCAGCTAGTGTATGTATCTCAGCCAGAGAGGCATGTATCTCAGTCAGAGTATGTATCTCAGTCAGAGTATGTATCTCAGTCAGAGTATGTATCTCAGTCAGAGTATGTATCTCAGTCAGAATATATCTCAGTCAGAGTATGTATCTCAGTCAGAAAGTATGTATCTCAGTCAGAGAGTATGTATCTCAGTCAGAAAGTATTATCTCAGTCAGAGTATGTATCTCAGTCAGAGTATGTATCTCAGCCAGTGTAAGGAGTCTCAGCCAGTGTATGTATCTCAAAGTCAGAGTATGTCCAGCTCAGAGTATGTATCTCAGTCAGAGTATGTATCTCAGTCAGAGTATGTATCTCAGTCAGAGTATGTATCTCAGTCAGAGTATGTATCTCAGCCAGTGTATGTATCTCAGCCAGAGTATGTATCTCAGTCAGAGTATGTATCTCAGTCAGAGTATGTATCTCAGCCAGTGTATGTATCTCGGCCAGTGTATGTATCTCAGCCAGAGTATGTATCTCAGTCAGAGTATGTATCTCAGTCAGAGTATGTATCTCAGCCAGTGTATGTATCTCAGCCGGAGTATGTATCTCAGTCAGAGTATGTATCTCAGTCAGAGTATGTATCTCAGTCAGAGTATGTATCTCAGTCAGAGTATGTATCTCAGTCAGAGTATGTATCTCAGTCAGAGTATGTATCTCAGCCAGTGTATGTATCTCAGCCAGTGTATGTATCTCAGCCAGAGTATGTATCTCAGTCAGAGTATGTATCTCAGTCAGAGTATGTATCTCAGCCAGTGTATGTATCTCAGCCAGTGTATGTATCTCAGCCAGAGTATGTATCTCAGTCAGAGTATGTATCTCAGTCAGAGTATGTATCTCAGCCAGAGTATGTATCTCAGCCAGAGTATGTATCTCAGTCAGAGTATGTATCTCAGCCAGAGTATGTATCTCAGCCAGAGTATGTATCTCAGTCAGAGTATGTATCTCAGTCAGAGTATGTATCTCAGTCAGAGTATGTATCTCAGCCAGTGTATGTATCTCAGCCAGAGTATGTATCTCAGTCAGAGTATGTATCTCAGTCAGAGTATGTATCTCAGCCAGTGTATGTATCTCAGCCAGAGTATGTATCTCAGTCAGAGTATGTATCTCAGTCAGAGTATGTATCTCAGTCAGAGTATGTATCTCAGCTAGTGTATGTATCTCAGCCAGAGTATGTATCTCAGTCAGAGTATGTATCTCAGTCAGAGTATGTATCTCAGTCAGAGTATGTATCTCAGTCAGAGTATGTATCTCAGTCAGAGTATGTATCTCAGTCAGAGTATGTATCTCAGTCAGAGTAGGTATCTCAGTCAGAGTATGTATCTCAGTCAGAGTATGTATCTCAGTCAGAGTATGTATCTCAGTCAGAGTATGTATCTCAGTCAGAGTATGTATCTCAGTCAGAGTATGTATCTCAGTCAGAGTATGTATCTCAGTCAAGCTTTGATTGTGACTGTTCATTTGAACATCATGGAGATGTAATACACGTGATATTCAAACGACCGCTAGCTCCGGGTTAAGCGGAATTGGACAGAGATCTTGCATTCCTAAACAGCCAAGGCCACTCCTAAACAGTCGCGTCTCGTGTGGCAACCGTTTTGGAAATTCCACGAAAAATACAAGGTTTCATTCAAAAAAGCTTCCAACAGACAGGTACGTACTCGCATTGCATGTCTGGTGATCCTATTGCATAATTCAGTAAAGCTCCTACCTGACAAAAACTATTACAATGAGAAAATTGAAGCAAAGTGTTTGAAACAGAATCGAAAAAAACAACTAATGAAAAAGTTTGATTAATCATTACCATCTGTATTAGTTGTAATTCATTTTCCTCTCTGGCCTCGGTAAAACACACCATGTTTACACTATCTTTAAATAATGTAACAAATTAGGGGAAAAAAGAAAACCATGGAGGATGAAATACACAAAGTAATTATTGTGAAGCCGATCAGATTCCTTGTCACTTTGGCTGAATTTATTCTCTGATAACAGAGGAGATGGAGACGTTATCTGATAAAACACTTTTATTCAAAATACAGTGACTTATGTTGACTTATTTCACGGGTCGACAGAAAAAAATGTACAGGAACGAACAGCCTATTCAGAAAGCTTTCTTTCTCGGTATAGGTCAAGTAAGACTGAACCCTAGTTTACCTGTTTAGTACACATATATATTAGTGCCGATGACTAAGTTTTGAAGTTTCTGGAAAGTTTTCTCAAACTAAGAACATTACCCTCATAAACTAACTCGTTGTCTGGCGCCGACTTCAGTCACGTGCCAATTGTGGCAGGTGATACCAGAAATAATGTTAGTGTGGGATAACTGTACATGTGTTTGACATGTCGAGTTCAGTTTAGTTTTACTCCATTCAACATCACACTGTATATGTAAATCAAAAATTGAACATATTCGATTTTTGCTATAGGAATATATACCATCGCCATTTCAATAATGTTTACGCTGAAATCATCTTCATAATCAAGCCGACTTCTCGAATTCGAAGTATGAACGGAGATGTCGACTTGTGCATGAATACGACTAAAATGTATTTGCGATGAACCTTTAGAGAAACTATATGATTGGCTAGATTTTCTTCCAATTTTCAACACAAGCCAATGGAAATGCTGGATTTCCATTTGAAAATTTGAATTGACCAATCAAGTGCATCAAAACAGTTAGCTATCCCGTGATGCACTGTCGTTTGTATAACATTTCATAGAAAAGCTTTGAACGAAGAAATTACGATCATAAAACAGCGCGATTATGATTTCAGGTTCAGTTCTACGAGAAATTAGTGAAACATCCAAAAAATGTGGGATAAGCTGCCTGTGTCATAAAATATAGCAAACGACACTATAAGTCATTTTCCATTGTCAGCGTTTGTAACTCCCTCTGATTGCATTGGATCGAAAACTCGACGCTCATGCGCATTCAGTAAAGATCCATTGTGATCGACACGGCGTGTATCTGCATGGGACAGAGATGGAAAATACATCTTGGTATTCATTTTAACGACAAACTAAACGGGCAAACTCATTTAGATCAATTGGCCTCTAAAATCTCGAGAAATAGTGGTGTTATTAATATTGTACGACACTGCCTAAACAGGAAAACCTTGATCATACTATATTATTCCTCGTTTTATTCCTATATATCTTATTGAGACATCGTATGGGGTAACACCTCAGGCCTCTAGTCGTGCTCCAAAAAACACTTATTCGCTTAATAACTTCTAGTATACAAATACGCTCATACCTGTCCATTACTTGAGCAATTAAACATCCTACCGTTTCATCAAATCGATGACTACCTGGTATTGTTATTTACCCACAAATTTTTCCACATACCATTTTCTCTACCGACCATATTTATGAGCTATTTTACAAAAATATCAGAAGTTCACTGCTACCCCATCCGCCAATCCGACCTTAATCTTTACAGAATCCGAGTACTTTCAAATCTTAGCATATTATTCTACAAAAACGAAAGCACCGCGAGTGTGGAACTCATTGCCCACTGACATAAAAGCCTCCACATCCTATTCCCTTTTCAAATTTTTCAAATCTCTATTGATGATCGCCATATTTAGCTATCCAAGCATTGAAGGGTGTATACACTATAATACACAAGTTGCTGCTTGCTCTACTTACGCCTATTTTTTTAATTATTTTACATGTTTATCTATCCACTTGTACTATTTGAAACTGTAAATACACAATCTATATAACCTATTTTAATTTAGTGAAGAGCCAAACTTCTTTTGTATATAAATGTATTGTTAATCATATGATCCATCGAGCTCTCAGAATTGTCAAATTGACAGAATTTCACTATATGTACAGTACCGTGATCTCGATCGTATATTCACCGTATAAATATATTTACTGCTTATATTTATATATACATATCGTAAATAATTACAGCAGAAACTGAACACTTGCATGTATCTTTCTTACCCTGCTGTAGCCAGTCGCATACTTACTTAAATATTATCAGTTTGGGATAGAACAAGCCCCCTGGGGTTTTATTCCCGCCATTTTTACAGCCGCATTAGATATTATGTTTGTATATACATTGATGGAATGGTGAATAAACAATCAATCAATTAATCAATATATCTTCATGAACTTACAGAAGAATGAACAAGTTAGATCTAAGCTATTTGACAGTAGTGCACGGTACAACATCTTGTTTAACTGTAGCATCCTGAGACCAGTCCGCTCCGTTTAGTAACGGCCAATCGTGACTGGCCGGAAGCCATGCACACAACAGTTGCCCGCCGCGTTTTAACTCCAATGCAATCAAATGAGATATCTGAAAGTAGGAGGTATAAAATCTGATGCCATGAGAATAAGTATAAGCCAGCGATGTAAAATTAGGCTCTTTGCGCCAAAGGAGCAAGGGCAAAGGGTTCAGGACGGAAGGTGTAGTTACCGGAAGTGACTTAGCGCGCAGTTCAGGGGGCGGAGCAAATCAGTAGCAAGATCATGATCAAGAGAGGATACATTCAGTCAATCAGAATCATGTACACAGCCACCATGTTTGTTTACTTTGGACTCTTTGTAAAGAATCGTTGCCATATTTAATCACGTGACAGTTTAACATACATATGGAGAATTTAGCGACTGATACAATGATCATTATACCAATAGGCATAGTAGTGCAATCGTGTAATTTACAACTATAGGGAATATGCTAAACAATGTGGAGAAAACAATTCAAACGTATGATGTAGTATAAAAACGTTTTAGAGATCAAGTAGTTCCACTACAAGATTTCAACACATCATAGTAGATACATAACACTGCATTTTCTTCTCATACATAATACATACCTGTAATCAGTACATGTAGTGATCATACACACGGAAAGTTAGCTGTACGACAGAACGAGGGACAAAAATTGTAGCTTCTGTGTTAGAATATGTCATTCCCAAACAGATAGGAATTCGACCGTGATGAACATCTATATATACAAGACGCTGAGAAACTACTACGCTATACATTTACATTGAATGTTGCCCACTGGGAGTGGAAAAACCACAAGGTTAGAAAATTTATTACGAGAACTTGATAATAATTACGTAGAGCTTCGTCCATAGAGAGGCATTTACTGGTATGGTACATGGCCGTCCATATTCGAGGATATGAGTCTGGCAGTGCCCGATATCCAAATCGTGAAAGATATACCACTGAATTTAGGATTTGACCGATTACAGAAAATGGACTTTACATCCAAAAATCAGGAAAAACTTTACAATTTGTCAAATGTATATGGGCCCTATGGGGTTCACAGATGGACAAACAAATATCAGCCTAATGGTAAGCGGGCACCACCATAGATTGACATCCCCAGGAAAGATGGACTGTACATGAAAAGTTTTTCTTGTGAAAGAAACTATTGGGTGTGGGACCTTGCGTTTTCTGTAGAGTACGATGGGAGGGGTCACTGGGCCAATGGTTGACTTTTGCTGTTGTGCCTGCGCAGTACGCAGACAGGTCTGTGATTGACGCTTTGGAGTCTAGGTGGACCAAATGGGTCGTGTGAGTTGTTGTATTGCAGAGTTTGTGGCGGAGAGTCCGACGGGCATGCTTGTGGTTGAAGGGCTGTCTATCTGCGCATGCGCAGCCGTTAAGTAGTAGACAGGAGCGTTTGGGAGGGCATTCTGGGATCCAGGTGGACCATTCGCTGTCCAAATGGGCCGTATTGGGTCTCATTTTGAAGCGCTCATGGAGTAGAGTCAGGATTGGGTAGTTTGGCCAAGAATGACGTGAATGGACCAAATGGGCGGTGTGGGGTCTTATTTTGAGCGCTCGTGGAGTAGAGTCCGACGGGTATGGTTGTTAGTGGACGTTGCGTCAACCTGCGCATGCGCATTCGTGGAGTAGTAGAAAAGAGCATTTTAGGGAGCAATCGATTGTTTCAAATCCCGTTCTTTCTGATTCACCAAGGGCTGTGTAGACGATCTTCTCGCTGTGGGTAATCGCTATATTAATGACGCAGTGAAGGATAGATATCGGCTGAATTTGAAGGGAACTACAGATAGCCGTAATGGCATATCATATTTGGGACTATATCTGTATAATAATGAAGCGGGCCGTCTTTCTCGTCGACTTTTTGGCAAAAGAGATGGTTACAGTTTCGACATCGTAAACTAGTCATTTCTGGACAGTGAATATTCCAGTGGGACCTGCATTTGGTGTATACATATCGCGCCTAGTAACATTTAAATGTGATGATTTAATCAACCTCACACAACAATATTGCAGAAAGTTATGATACAGGGGTTATACCACCAAGCGCCACCACTCAAAGTTTCTCAATTTTTGCGATACATATCGCATGCTGATAACAAATACGAGCGTAGTGTGCAAGATTTATGGCATTACGTTTCCTAACTTGTGTCTAATTCCGCCTAACCTGGGGTTAGGTGCGGTTTAAACCCATATAATTCAAGGTTCTCATGGCGTTCATATGAACTATAAAAGCATGACCGAGATACATCGTTCTCTAGATAACGAACTTTAAAGAAAATCATATGAATTAAGAATACTGATACAGATTTGATATTTTTGGAACACCATGATATCTTGTCAGTATAAATGGAAACTGTTGACCGCTACTCTCTTGCAAGAAACTAACTCATGTTTTAACCAATATGTAAGTCACGTCATAGCCTTGTGTTCACATTGTGTTCATTCTCTTGTACGGGTTTGTTTGTCCATTCATGGTTGGTTGATGAGAGTATTCCGGGACCGGTGGTATGAATAGGACCCACTGTATGGGAGCGGGTTGCATGGGCGCCATCTGGGCGGGCGCTGCCTGGTATGGACTCGGTGGGTTGTCTGTGGGTCGCTGGCTCACACATTGACTTTGTGGTAGCCCCTCGCCTGGTAACAGATGAGTCGTGAATCGGTGATCATTAGGGGTACGAGATTGTGTGCGACAAATAGATGACGGGCAGATTCCGATGATGGGATCCTTTGGTTAACAAGTCAGCGATTCGAATTGTCCTTGGCCGCACCCACTCGATCAGCACTACCACGTAGGTCTGATCGGGGTCGAAATAATATGCTTGATCGATATCGTGATGAATGCCTGGAAACAAGCTCACATTCTATTGTAGTTTCCTAGGCGAGCAGTCACTGGCTGTAGCACCAGACAATACGTGTATAACTAATGAACCCTTCCTCTAAGAATTTCATGGCGCAGGGCGTCTTGCTTATCGTCATCGTATAGCGATGCTCTAATCTTGGTGAACCTTGGTAGTTCACTCACTCACTCTCACTCTCACTCTCACTCACTCACTCACACACACACACACACACACACACACACACACACACACACACACACAGGTAACTCTACCAGGTAACCAGATCGACCGTGCCCCCTGCAGGGTATTGTCGTCGGCGTCGTCGTCCGTCTGGCATTCTGTCTTTCTGTCCGTCTGTCTCTCAATCTTTCTTGATTGACACGATATCAGAGGCATCGTTGGTGACGTAAGAGGGGGGAGGGCTTATAAAAGTGGTGGTATATGGGAGTTCCCCTCATTCCCTGATACGCAGCCGTTCTCTTGTAAGACCAGACTGAAGCCATTTACTCATCCGGAAAATATACGACGCCACGAATCCTCCATCAACAACGGCGCACTGTATATTTGTAAAACCTGCCGACGGTCAGGTCAAGGCGTGAGGGCGCTACGAGGGAGCATGTAATGATTATGGTCAACTCTTCAAAGGACCCAGTCAAATAATTCAGAACCAACGTTTCATTCATCTTCCCACTGAAGATGAGCCTCATGCCCAACGCTTGACGAGCAATGAGCCCATAGCCAGCCCGCCTGTACCCACAGATGAGGAGGGCCTGGATGTCCAGCCGGACCCAGCGATACGGTTCCGAGTCATATGCCTGGCGGCCTCGAGAGTCACGTGTACTTCGTGGACGACCCCATAAATGTTCCCCGTGATCTTGTCTGACGCCCATCCAGTAAGTGACATCTACAGGCGCCACTGGTCCACGATTCGACGATATTTCCACTGTCATCGCCGGGTGCTAGACGCCTACAATTTCCGACTCGTCGCCCTCGCCCGTCTACGCAGCTACGTGAGAGCCATGTTCAATGATTAATCTACCGCCTTCAAGTTAAATCTCGCTATGGATACATAAGAGGACAGATGAACTTCAGTTCACGAGTAACAAATCGCTGGTGAATGATGAGCTCTTCATCATTACGAATCGTACGTCCCCGAAGAAGGCCCAAGGCGTTCAGATAGGGTGATAAGGCGTTGAGCTATGGCGTCAAGGCGTTAAAATAGGGCATTAAGACGTTCAGATATGGCGTTAAGACGCTCAGATAGGGCGTTAAGATAGGCATTAAGACGTAACGACAGGCGTTGACTGCATTTGACTCCATTCGATGAGATATGTATGAGATATCTTCTGAACTAGTTCACTAGGGCGTTGAAGCGTTATGCTAGGCATTGGTGGGCGGAAACGTAAGTTTAGCAGACACCAAGAAAATACACATGGATACGACAGGACCGATGGGCCATTCATCCAAACCGAACAAGGCCAACATCCCCTCAAACGTCTTTTCTCTACTACTCACCGAGTACGCCTACGCGTATCACCCTCAGTCTGACTTCATCCGATAAGAGCGTCAAGGTTCATTTGAACCACGGATGGTCCACCTCTACCTTGAAAATGCTAAAGTGTCAAGTGCGCTTTTTTCATATCTTTGGATGTACATGTATATTCGGTTTTCCGCATTTTAATTATTATTTTTTCATGAAAATCCTAGTTTTGCATCTACACCAGTGACCGGAAGTGACCTTTGACCCTTGCGCAAGGACAATCCATGAAAGGAAACAGCAGTATATGACACATGGTTATGATCAAGATGAATCGTGCGAAACGGCAAAGAAGGACTATATTCCAACAACGGAAAAGATACTGCTTCAAAAGCTGTATGATCTCGTGATAATTTGTCATAAGATAAAAACTGATTATATTCATAATGAAATTTTGACGACAGCCAGTCAGCTCCAAAGTGTAAGTAATAGTAATTTAGAGCAAGATACCACATGGGGTATCAAACAGAGAAACGACGTATTCGTGAAATTAAGAGTTGGAGTCGGACAGTGACGATTCGGAAAAATGAATCTTTTGAGAAAGGAATAAAAGTGAATTGTGGATATTCGAAAGACCTTTACATGTATATATAATTACAAGCGTCTAGTCCGTCATTCATAATTCAGCCGTCGTCCATTAAAGAATATCCGCGTCCATATTAATCCAAAGATATATTCCATATAACAGTATTAGCACCAAATTCAAAAAGACAATCATAGTATACATAAACATAGGCTAGTTTCCTGCAAGAGAGAAGCGCTCAACAGTTTTCAATGATGCCGACAAGACATCATGATGTTCCAAAAATATCAAATCCGTATCGCTGATCAGTATTCTTAATCCATAATAATCGTTGTAAAACTCGTCATCTAGAGAATGATGTATCTCAATCACGCTTTGATTGTGACTGTTCATATAAGCACCATGAGGATCTTGAAGTACATAGGTTCATACGGCCCCTATCCCCGGGTTAAGCGGAATTAGACACAAGTTACGAAACGTAACGCCATAGATCTTGCACGCTACGCTCGTATTTTGCTATCAGCATGCGATATGTATCGCCAAATTTGAGAAAATTTGAGTGGAGGCGCTTGGTGGAATAACCCTGTTTTGTAAGTTTCTGCAACAATGTTTTGTGACGTTGATTAAAATCGTCACATTTAACACAGGATGTAGCAAATGCTACTAGGCGAGATATGTATACGCCATATGCAGGTCCCACTGGAATGTTACTGTCCAGAAAGGGATAGTTTACGATGTCGAAGTTGTAATCATCTCTTTTGTCATAAAGTCGACGAGAGAGAATGCCCGCTTCATTTTTATAGAGATATAGATCTAAATATGATGTGCCTGTAGGGCTATCTGTAGTTTCCTTCAAATCCAGTGAAGGTGGATATATATCCTTCACTGCGTCATTTATATAGCGATTATCCGCAGCGAGAAGACCGTCTATATGGCGTTTGGTGAATGAAAAGGAACGGGCTTTGAATGGATCGGTTTTTGAAAGCGCCTGCATATAGTCATATTCATAAGAGAACAGATACAGGTCAGCCAACAGGGGTGCACAATTAGTACCCTTTGGAATACCTATATGCTGCTGATATATTGTCTTGCCAAATGTCACATAGATATTTTTAATGGGAAATTCAAGCAACTCTATAAACAAAGAAACATCCCATGAATGATATCTCTTGTATGTAGTAGAGCTAACGAATGCTTTATGACTTCCGACATTAATATATCTACGATCAGTTTTCTTGAACAAAGATACTATTAATGAACTTAGACGGTCAATAAGGTCCTGATGAGGGATTGTAGTATAGAGAGTCGAGAAATCCCTGAGAACACGAATGCAATGATATATATCTGAAATGATGCGATGAGATGTCGTTGTGTAAGCGGTTGATCAATAAAACGTGTTATAGTATGCCATACGTTTGAATTATTTTCCCCATATTGTTGAACATTTTCGGAGTAGTTGAATACTACATGATTGCACTACTGTTACTATTGGTATAAAAAAATCACTGTATGAGTTGTTAGGTTATCTCTAACTATCACGCGATTAAATATGGCGGCAATTCTTTACAAATAGTAATGTGATCGAACATGGGCGACGATTCTTTAGAACTAATCATGTGATTAAACATGAACGAGGACATTTGACAAATTACAGTGACGTGATCAAACATAACGGTCATATACATGGTTTTGAATGATTTGATATTGCTCCTGATCTTGCTCAACCCTCTCCGCCCTGAACTTGAACCCGCACTCTGCGCCCCGCGCTATGTCACTTCCGATGATTACGTTACTTTCGATGATTACGTCACTTCCTATGATTACGTCGCTTCCGATTCTGATCCTGCGCCCTGCACCCTCTGACCAAGTTTCTTTGGTCGCAATGAGCATAATTTTCCTCTATTTAAAACCAATTCTGGAAAGGGTATGATACTGATCTTGCTACTGGGTTTGCTCCGCACTCTCCGCCCTGAACCTGAATCTGCGCTCTGAACTTCGCGCTACGTAACTTCCGGCGATCACGACACATCCAGTGATTATATCACTTCCGATCCACACGCTCCATCCTCTGCTCTAACTCATGTGGCAAAAAGAACCTAATTTTTCACTACTTAAAACCATTTCCGGAAATGGTACGATCTGCTCATGAATCAGTGCCTTTTGTTAAGGTCAGAGGTATGAAAATCTGCTTTCTGTAAGCACATCTGCATTTACACTTCTGCAAATATTTTAAATAATAGATTGAGAAACTATTCCAGAATTTTGTTCTGAAAAAATATATGTTTATATTTTCTACATATGAATCATAAGCACCCGTAGACATTATACAGGTAATATGCTGAAATAAATTCATTGTGAGGGCGTTTGATACTTGCCGGAATTCACCTGCACCAAAGCGCCTCTGTTGGAAAAAGGGCGATAAAATCGTTTCCGAATTAGCTATGCACATTCATCCTCGCAAGCTTTTCCTATGATGAAGCACTTTTCACCTCAATAAAAATTCGGCATAAGAAATAAAATTCCTAATAGCCACAAGCGAGATTCTGGGAAGACCGGGATAGTTGTACAAAGGCAGTATGTCAATAAGTATAGTGAGTTATGTTTACAGAATTATTGAAAAAGCATTTTCAGGTCCAGAATTAAAAACATATATAATGATAATCACTGTTGCGTAACATACATTTCAGTACTTCCTCTCTCGTATTTTCTATGTTCTGGAGAATTTAAGTTTGAAATTATTTAATATGTGTTTATTTATAATTCGACTATACAGTATTCATCTAAGGAAATTCAATTGACAGGTGCTAGATGCTTGAACAACATCCAGTCATTCATCGTGAATTCAATTTCCCTGTGCAGCCGTCCGAGAGAACCTCAGACAACCCTGCCTGCACCATATTTTAGGGGTAAAAAATGAAAGCTCCTAGTTTTCATTCTAGCGTTAAACTGGCTATTAGTAGGGTAAAACATTGAACAGCAGCCGCAGTTAATTAATGACCTGATAAGTATATATAATCTGGCTATTGTGGTTGCATTCACGGGGACATATGATCAGTAAAGCTGGATGACTTGATCTAACAGGCGTCGTTAGATCAGACTTTCATAAAGCAGCCGTTGTCCTTACAAAACTGTAAAATTAGGCTTCCCACAACATGAAATGTGAAAAGGGGCCACCAAGCAGTGACGTCACTACTCGCGGATAAGACGAATAAACCAGTGGGTAAGATGGCGGCTAAGGCGGGTCTACACGCGTCACTTTCGGTTTCAGGTCACATATGGTGCGAGGTCATTCCCAGTCCCGTGACTAGCGGGTGGATGCAAAACTAGGGTTCCAGGAAAAATGTGAAAAAACACACACGTAAATTGGAAAAACGAACTTTACATTCCGTCACGTGTAAATGGGCCCTATGGGAACATCGGTCACATGAGTGGTCATTCTCAAAGAGAGCCGTGTCTACCCGCGGGAGACCAAAGCGACTCTCATGTAAACTGGTGACATTTTTGAATCTCCAATCTCAAAGCGAGGCAGCATGACATCATTCTCAAAGCGAGCCGTGTCTACCCGCGAACTACTTCCTGCATTAGATAACTCGCTTTCACGGCCAAGTATACATACCGACAATAATTTGTTCGCGATTGATATGCTCCGAAACGGAAAGAGTCATTTCCCAATTATATAGCCCACGTTATGTTTAGCAATTCGCTTCTAACTCGGCGGAGTCAGCAGGTCAGTGACAAACCAGATAATCATACGCCGCCTACTCACCCCCCAAATTTTGGGGGGATGGCTCCCATTTACGCGTGAGACTCTTTCTCGCAGTAGGGAGTCTCGCGAGACGAGAATGATGAGTGGTAGGTCGATGCAAAACTAGGACTTTCTGGAAAATAAAATACGAAAAAAAAACCCGGACTAAATACGGATAAACGGACTTTACCGCGCTACAAGGGTATATGGGTCCTATGGTATCCACAAGCGCCGTCTGTGGTGGGTAGCATCGGTCACGCGACGGATGCAAAACTAGAATTTTACCGAAAATAAAATCAGGAAAAACGGACTAAATGCCAAATAACGGACAGTTCATCCCGTCACATGTATATGGGGTCCACAGGGTTCGTGGTTCTGGAGAAGCAATCAAGTGACTGGCGGGTGGACGCAAAACGAAAATTCTTTAAAAATCCGGGAAAACGGACTAAATACGGAAAAACGGACTTTACATCCTGTCAAGTGTATATGGGCCCTGTAAGGTTCACAGAGGTCGTGGAGCCCTCTGTGAGGGTACGTGACTGACGTGCGAATTTCCGCGTCAATAATCGAAAGACATTCCGTGTACAATTCGCAGCAACTCCAAATGTGTAGGAAATAAGGATAATAAAACACGAGACCGAAGCAGTCAGCCGTTTTCAATGATTTCAGCAAGATATGATGGTGTTCTATACATAATCCCCTAATCACTGATGATTATTCTTTATCCAGATGAATTCCAAGTCGTTTTCAGAGTAAGCATCTCAGTCACGCTCTGATTGTATCTCAGTCACGCTCTGATTGTATCTCAGTCACGCTCTGATTGCATCTCAGTCACGCTCTGATTGTATCTCAGTCACGCTCTGATTGTATCTCAGTCACGCTCTGATTGTATCTCAGTCACGCTCTGATTGTATCTCAGTCACGCTCTGATTGTATCTCAGTCACGCTCTGATTGTATCTCAGTCACGCTCTGATTGCATCTCAGTCACGCTCTGATTGCATCTCAGTCACGCTCTGATTGCATCTCAGTCACGCTCTGATTGCATCTCAGTCACGCTCTGATTGTATCTCAGTCACGCTCTGATTGTATCTCAGTCACGCTCTGATTGTATCTCAGTCACGCTCTGATTGTATCTCAGTCACGCTCTGATTGTATCTCAGTCACGCTCTGATTGTATCTCAGTCACGCTCTGATTGCATCTCAGTCACGCTCTGATTGTATCTCAGTCACGCTCTGATTGTATCTCAGTCACGCTCTGATTGCATCTCAGTCACGCTCTGATTGTATCTCAGTCACGCTCTGATTGCATCTCAGTCACGCTCTGATTCATTTGAACACCATGGAGATGTAAAACACATGATATTGATTGGAGGCGTTTTGGTGAAATAGTTCTGTTTCTGCAGTAATATGATTTCTCTGGCGCTGAAGGAAATCGTGACAATCTGTACATGATCCAGCAAATGCGACCAGGTGAGATATGTTTACGTCGTATACAGGTACTTCTGCAATATGGCTACCCATGAATGAGTAGTTAATTATGTCAGAATTTTAATTGTCTCTCTTGTTGTAGAGTGGACGTGAGAGAAAGTCCTGATCATTCTTGTAAAGGTATAGGGAGAGAGAAAGACAATTAAGGCTTAACGTCGCGTTCAGCAATATTTCAGTATATAGCGACGATCAAACAAAATTCTAGTATTTCAACAAAAACAAGTGAACAACCCAGCAATTCAGAAGTGATCAACACAACACACCAATAACATGTACATACATTAAAACTTATGCAGCCAACCGATTTCTCTCAAATAACCTAAAATACAGTCTTCTTTTACCCGACTAAAAAGATCTTTTAAAGTAGCTGCTTGATAAAAAGAATCTCTTACAATCATAAAATCTATACAGTGGATCAGAATATGTTTCACTGTGAGATCTTCGCGGTATGGAATACACCTTGGGGCTGGTTCCTTTTTTAGTAAATGTTCGTGAGTTAATCCAGTATGGCCGATTCTACATCGCCTGATCATGGCTTGCTCGAAACGTTTCTGGCTACTCAGATGAATATATATCCTACAGTTTTTTAAACTCGTGAAGTTTGTTATTATCTACAGGTCCAAATATGATGATCCATCTGGCCTATCAGTAGTTTCCTTCAAATCTAGTGAAGGTGGTGGGTGGGTAATTATTCTTTAGATCGTCTATATAACGTTTGGTGAATGAGAAGGAACGGGCTTTGGTTATCTTTTGACAATGTCTGCATATAGGCGTATTCATATGAGGACATATATATGTCTGCCAAAAGTGGTGCACAATTTGTGCCCATTGGGATACCTATACGTTGTTGGTATATGGTGCTGCCGAATAAAACATAGATATTGTTGATGAGAAATTCACGCAAGTCTATAAACAAAGAAACATCCCAAGAATGGTATCCTTTACGTGCAGTAGAACCGAAGAAAGCCTTGTCGTTTCTGGTATTAACATACCGGTGACCAGTTTATGATTGGGTGAGCGAATGAGTGAGTGAATTAGACGTGTGTGAGTGTGTGGGACTCTTTGGTGAGAGTTGGGTCTCTATGGTAAATGTTGAGTAGAATCACTTGTGAGTGACTGCTTCTTTGAAAGTGAAGTAGACTCAGTCGATATATCATGAACGTGGAGCTAGATTCAAGCGATTAGGAATCTTTGGTGAACGTGAAGTAGAATCGTTTGTTATATCATGGAAATGGAACTCCTTGGTGAACGTAGAGTAGATTTAATCGAGACACAATGGATGTGGGACTCCTTGGGGAAAGTGGTGTGGATTCAATCGAGACACCATGGATGTGGGACACCTTGGGGAAAGTGGTGTGGATTCAATCGAGACACCATGGAAGTGGGACGCCTTGGGGAAAGTGGTGTGGATTCAATCGAGACTCCATGGAAGTGGGACTCCTTGGGGAAAGTGGTGTGGATTCAATCGAGACACCATGGAAGTGAGACTCCTTGGTCAGCGTGCATGGTGTAAATTCAATCGGTTCACCAGAAAAGTGAACGTAGAGTAGATTCAATCGAGACACCATGAATGTGGGCTCTTTGGCGAACGTAGATTCAATCGAGACACAATGGAAGTGGGACTCTTTGTTGAACGTGGTGTAGATTCAATCGATACACCATAGAAGTGAGACTCCTTGGTGAAATTGAAGTAGATTCAACCAGCACACCAAGGAAGGGGGCCTTTTTGGTGAACGTAGAGTAGAATCAATCGAGACACCATGGAAGTGGTGCTCCTTGGTGAACGTGGTGTAGATTGAATCGATACACCATGGAAGTGGGACTCGTTGATGAACGTGGTGTAGATTCGATCGGTACACCATGGAAGTCAGACTCTTTGGTGGATGTGGAGTAGACGTAATCGATACATCGTGAAAAGGGGAAGCTTTAGTTGAACGTGGAGTAGAATCTTTTGATATATCATGAGAGTGGGACTGTTTGAATAAACGTGAAATAGAATCACTTGATATATCTTGGACAGGGGACAAGTTTGATTGATCTCCGAGTAGATTCACAAGAAATATCATGGAAGTGGAACTCTTTGATTTAACGTGAAGTGGTACCAATAGATGTTGGATTCTTGGAAGTTGGATTCTTTTGTTGAAACTGGAATAGATTCACTCGATATATTATGGAAGTGGGACTCTCCTGGTGAACTGGAGTGCCACTCGATATATCATGCTGGAGTCTTTGGTTGCACGTGAAATCAGCTATATCGTACACCGTTTGTAACTGGCCAGCTGATTGGCTAGCTATTGCTTTCGAATTCTTGGTGAGGAAAACACCAGTTTTACATAGCGTCAAGTCGAGATGGCATGTCATGAACATATCATCGCGTACAGTGCATGGAATTGGATCTGAAGTAGACCGAGATGGATAATATTGGGGTAATTTCAAGCTGGATTCGCTTCGAATATATTACGACAAATTTTGGGATGAAGTTTTAGGCATAAATTCGCTATTTTACAACGATCCCGAATCCTGTATGGAGCACTAGCACGGATGATTTGGAGTAAGACAATAGCTGGTTTAACATGGCCTTCGTATCAACTAAAATAATATCACACTACGATAACACTCGAGGATATGGACACTTCAGCAGCACGCCTTTACAAAGATCGTGTAAAGTAAGAACTTGAGGAATACATGGAAGTTTGAGGAACCTCAAAATGGTGGGAGTTCCTTTATAAACATTACACAAATGTCGACGAGTTCATCTTGGTACAGTTTAACGCGAACTAATATCTAAGGAAATTTTTTGTTCCATGCGTTACAGGAAGTATGAAAATTATTTCGTTCATTGTTCCGTTTTATAGACGAGTTTCTATGGGCCTCTGTATAGTGGATTTGTACGGTCAAGGTATAAGAATACACACGTGATATATGAAAAAAGAACTCGTGCATTCTAGGAGCACCTGCAAATCAAATAATAAAAACCGAGAATAAAATCCACTTGAGGTTGCGTAGCAGTTCATTGTGGGGCAAGGTAAGACAGACAGGAACAATTAGTGGTATTACTTAAAATATTAATGGAGAGCCTTTGAAGCATAAGTTTCTACAAAAAAAATACATTCACTAACCCCGGATTATTCTGGTTACCTGAACAATATTATTCATAAGCCATAACGCAATTTGCTCACTGAGATTCTCAGTCACTACCACTTCACCCCCTACATGTACGGTTTCACTTCTCTAATCTCACAGTGCACCATCCCTGTCACTCCCACTCCACCCCATACACAGCGAAATATTCACCAGCCAGTACTGTGTGCTTCACAACTGAACAGAACTGGCAGGAAAGGTCCTGCTACCAGCAGATTTACTGTGCAGTAACCGCACAGTTAGCATCCGCTGGTTACCATTCAGTTGGCAACTGGACGGTTACTGTATGGTAACTGATCGGTAACTGTCAGGTAACCCGCAGGTGAATAACCTGTAAGTAACCACACGGTAACCGTGCAGTACCGTCTGGTAACTGAACAGTGCCTGTCAGTAAACAGCCAGTTACTGGTGCCTTTTTTAAATGTACAGTACTGCAAGGGGACCTTTCCTGCCAGTTCTGTTCAGTTGTGGACTGCACGGTACTGGCTGGTGATGGTAACCAGTTGGAAATGGCTGGTGAAAGTTTGGCTGTGTACAGTGTCAGATTTTCTATAGTCAGAGGCATCATTTCAGTCACCCCCACCCCACCCCCTGCAGTGTCACACTTCTAGTCTCACAGGGCACTATTTTTGAGGTCATAACACTACTCCAGTTGTACGAAACTAGTGGCACGCACGGACAGAGGCAGCCTCGGGTAGTATTAACAAAAAAGTATGGACTAAATATCTGCCCGACCAAAGGCAGAGCGCTACTGATGCAGAAATGCTTTGCAGAGGCCGTATACATACTACAAATGATTGCGTTCAGGGTGGTAGGTATTGCCGCGTGTAGCAATTTGTAAAGTTTGTCTTATTTGAATAAGTTCGCTTTCGAATAAATGAAAAACTTCCTTTCACGGCTATGTGAACACAAATCCAGCTGATGTTTTTCGCTTTTCTCCCCTTTGCTTTGCTTCTGACGAGACTCTTTTTTATTGAAGCGCAGACCTTGGGGTCAAGATCAGACTTAGGGAAAGCCGGCGTCTTCAGAATAGATGGATCACTTGAAGAATAAAAGAGACCAGTCAGCACAGAACAAACAAATACATTTTTATTTACAGACATGATTTTGAAATATAGTCAAAAAATGTACATTGAAGACTATGTTTAACCGCAAACATGAAGACGTACCAAAATGAGGTGCGGTTTTCTTCCAAAACAGTTTACTTTCTAACACCTTGCTGGAAATAAACGACGAAATTTCTTTTTGAAATATTAAATACAAGATTGGAGGTCATCAATGTAACCTAACATTATACAAAGAGGAGCCGTGTGGGTAAGTACAAGTTTATAGACGAAGTCGTTGGTGACCTATAGAGGATTATCGGTCATTGGTAACCGATAGAAGATTATCGGTCATTGATAACCGATGGAAGATTACCGGTCATTGATGACCGATGGAAGATTACCGGTCATTGGTGACCGATGGAAGATTACCGGTCATTGGTGACCAATAGAAGATCACCGGTCATTGGTGACCAATAGAAGATTACCGGTCAGTGGTGACCAATAGAAGATAACCGGTCATTGGTGACCGATAGAAGATTACCGGTCAATGGTGACCAATAGAAGATTACCGGTCATTGGTCAATGATAAAAGATTACCGGTCATTGGTGACCGATCGAAGATTACCGGTCACTGGTCATCGACCGAAGATTACCGGTCATTGGTGACCGATGGAAGATTATCGGTCATTGGTAACCGATAGAAGGTTATCGGTCATTGGTAACCGATAGAAGATTACCTGTCATTGGTGACCGATGGAAGATTACCGGTAATTGGTGACCGATAGAAGATTACCGGTCATTGGTGACCGATGGAAGATTACCGGTCAGTGGTGACCGATGGAAGATTACCGGTCAGTGGTGACCGATAGAAGATTACCGGTCATTGGTGACTGATAGAAGATTACCGGTTACTTGTCAGCGACCGAAGATTACCGGTCATTGTGTATCGGCCACAGGTCGCCAATTACCGGCCATTGGTGATCAATAGAAGATCACCGGTCAGTGGTGACCGATAGAAGATTACCGGTCATTGGTCAATGATAGAAGATTACCGGTCATTGGTGACCGATCGAAGATTACCGGTTACTTGTCAGCGACCGAAGATTACCGGTCATTGTGTATCGGCCACAGGTCACCAATTACCGGCCATTGGTGATCAATAGAAGATCACCGGTCACAGGTCACCGATAGAAGATTACCGGTCATTGGTTACCGGTCACAGGTCACTGATAGAAGATTACCGGGCATTGGTGACCGAGAGATGATTACCGGTCACTGATCACCGATAAAAGATTATCGGTCATTGTTGACCGATATAAGATTACCGGTCACTAGTCACCTATAGAAGATTATCGATCAGTGGTCACCGATAGAGGATTATCGGTCACTGGTCACCGATAAAAGCTTACCGGTCGCTGATCAGCGAGAGAAGATTACAGGTCACTGGTAAAGATGCGATATTGTGTAGCATTTCGCTGGCTTACACCTGCTTAAACCTGGGAGAGAATATAACTAGTTAGATAGTTCGTAGAGTTATGCAGATTTTAAGAAAACTGTGTCCCGCAGAGTTTCAACCCCCAAAACGCAAATAATACAAGATCTAGAATTGACGAAGAAACATAACCAATACATCCACAGCCAAAGTCGTCGAGTCGATTGCTTTTTCGAAGCATTGATGATTTGCTTCTTCGAGGAAAGCTCATGATCTTTTCACAGTGAATTAATCATCCGGAAAATTATGTTTTAGTTCTTGAACATATGTTTTAATTGCTCCTTGAGTGTGAATTTTGTGGGTTCAAGTGGTATATGGTATTGACTGTCCGAATCACTCATGCGGAACGTTGTGAATAGAGTTTTGGTCCCTGCAGTCTGCCATATAGCACCGGGCCAAATACATCCTTGATACAACTTAACACCGCCATTCTCTCTTTTCTTCTCATCTGGTAAAAACTCGGGCCAATTAACGATGAGTACTTGCGATTAACAATAACTGCCCAGATGTAGGGCCATGGGGGCAAGACTTGCTGTATTCTTCCTTCTGAATGAGGGGGAATACATCACAGTCCGGAACAACGTTAATATGTCTGCGTTTACAAAGCGCTGTCACAAGGTTTTGTCAGGGACATTTGCTGCGGTAACCTTTGGTTTTCACCATGAACAACCACCGGTTAGCGTGTCTCACTCTACTCTCACATTTATCACAACATAGGTGAAAGTGTTAATAGCTTCTGCGACGTACCCATTTTGTTTTTCATGCGGATTTGCTTCTTGAAATGTAGAAGAAGGTCTTGCGCGAGTGTTTCGAGAACATCCGTTCAATATCTCGAACACTGTGCACACCAATATACTCTAACCAATGAATTATATTTTGGCCTTTGGGGACCTTTACCTGAGAGCTTATCAACATTAACTATTGGTGTGTAAAACACGACTGTCTTCTTTATGTCCTTTAGAGTAATACAGTATGGTGCAGGTGCGATTCCACTCCAACAGCTTCTACGACAAGTCTGACAAATCCCAAGATTTCTTCGCCTATCAATTAAAAAAGCAAATTAAAAAAATACAAAAACAATCATATTATGCAAACAAAAGGCTAGTTGTTTAGTGTAAGAGAGAAGCGATCGATCATTTCCAGTGATGCCGGTAAGACATCATGATGTTCCAAAAATATCAAATCAGTATCGCTGATCAGTATTCTTAATCTATATGATTTTCGTTGTAAAGTCGTTATCTATAGAATGATGTATCTCAGTCACGTTATCTATAGAATGATGTATCTCAGTCACGTTATCTATAGAATGATGTATCTCAGTCACGTTATCTATAGAATGCTGTATCTCAGTCACGTTATCTATAGAATGATGTATCTCAGTCACGTTATCTATAGAATGATGTATCTCAGTCACGTTATCTATAGAATGATGTATCTCAGTCACGTTATCTATAGAATGATGTATCTCAGTCACGTTATCTATAGAATGATGTATCTCAGTCACGTTATCTATAGAATGATGTATCTGTCACGTTATCTATAGAATGATGTATCTCAGTCACGTTATCTATAGAATGATGTATCTCAGTCACGTTATCTATAGAATGATGTATCTCAGTCACGTTATCTAGAGAATGATATATCTCAGTCACGTTATCTATAGAATGATGTATCTCAGTCACGTTATCTATAGAATGATGTATCTGTCACGTTATCTATAGAATGATGTATCTCAGTCACGTTATCTATAGAATGATGTATCTGTCACGTTATCTATAGAATGATGTATCTCAGTCACGTTATCTATAGAATGATGTATCTCAGTCACGTTATCTATAGAATGATGTATCTCAGTCACGTTATCTATAGAATGATGTATCTCAGTCACGTTATCTATAGAATGATGTATCTCAGTCACGTTATCATATATCTCAGTCACGTTATCTATAGAATGATGTATCTCAGTCACGCGTTATCTATAGAATGATGTATCTCAGTCACGTTATCTATAGAATGATGTATTCTCGTTATCTATAGAATGCTGTATCTCAGTCACGTTATCTATAGAATGATGTATCTCAGTCACGTTATCTATAGAATGATGTATCTCAGTCACGTTATCTATAGAATGATGTATCTCAGTCACGTTATCTATAGAATGATGTATCTCAGTCACGTTATCTATAGAATGATGTATCTCAGTCACGTTATCTATAGAATGATGTATCTCAGTCACGTTATCTATAGAATGATGTATCTCAGTCACGTTATCTATAGAATGATGTATCTCAGTCACGTTATCTATAGAATGATGTATCTCAGTCACGTTATCTATAGAATGATGTATCTGTCACGTTATCTATAGAATGATGTATCTCAGTCACGTTATCTATAGAATGATGTATCTCAGTCACGTTATCTAGAGAATGATATATCTCAGTCACGTTATCTATAGAATGATGTATCTCAGTCACGTTATCTATAGAATGATGTATCTCAGTCACGTTATCTATAGAATGATGTATCTCAGTCACGTTATAGAATGATGGACTCCAGTCACGTTATCTATAGAATGATGTATCTCAGTTATCTATAGAATGATGCATCTCAGTCACGTTATCTATAGAATGATGTATCTGTCTATAGAATGATGTATCTCAGTCACGTTATCTATAGAATGATGTATCTCAGTCACGTTATCTATAGAATGATGTATCTCAGTCACGTTATCTATAGAATGATGTATCTCAGTCACGTTATCTATAGAATGATGTATCTCAGTCACGTTATCTAGAGAATGATGTATCTCAGTCACGTTATCTATAGAATGATGTATCTCAGTCACGTTATCTATAGAATGATGTATCTCAGTCACGTTATCTATAGAATGATGTATCTGTCACGTTATCTATAGAATGATGTATCTCAGTCACGTTATCTATAGAATGATGTATCTCAGTCATGCTGTAATTGTGCATGTTCATATGAACATCATGAGGATCTTGAAGAATGTCCATTTCATCTGGATAATTTTTGGATAGCCTGGGTAATTATTTGGACACTTCCACTATACTCGAGGAACATCCATTGTTTTGGACATTTCCGACTGAGCCTGGCCACTACCATAGTGCTTCAGCCACTTCCAATATAAAATTGATCACGAATGTCGTTCTTTATCGAAGAACTCAAATCACGAACGTTCGGTGTATCACATAATTCCATGATGAAATTTGACCAAGAACGTCTTGTGCTTTAGGAATACAAGCGTCTAGTCCGTCATTCAAAATTCAGCCGTCGACCATTCAAGAATTTCCGCGTCCATAATCCAAAGACCTATTCAATATAATAGCATAAGCACCAAATTTACAAAACAAAATCTACACAACTGCCCAGGGCTTTAGTACACGAACGTCGTTTTTTACACAATTTCCAAGCTCAAACTTCATCACAAAAGTCCATTGTCTAATGCATTTCCATGATACCATCCACTGCTTCAGACATTTCCAGTACGAATAATGATCACCAACGTCGTTCGTTACACAGTTTCAAGGTAACTTGATCAAGAACGTCCAGTGCCTCGTACATTTCCATGATAAACTTTGACCGCGAAGGTGTAGTGCTTTGGACACATGACCACCTAGTGGTTGAGAAACTTCCAGTATAAACTTTGATCATCGCTCTTTACTAACTCACACTTTGATATCGAGCCCCCAAGGCTACAGACAGTTCTGCGATAAACTTTGGCCACGGACGTCCGGTGCATGGGACACAACACTATATCCAGTGCTTCAAACACGTCCATTTTCTTAAAAGGCCCAAAGAGACATCCAGTTGTAGACAATTTTAAGATGGACACTGAGGACGAATGCCTATAGTGCTAATTGAAACTTCTCGGATAAAGTTTAATCACGAACGTCAAGTTCTCTGAACACTTGCCAGGATAAAGTTTGCTCGCGTGCTGCCAGTTGTTGTTGTTCTTGATTTTCATTTTTTTGTGTAGTTTTTTGGACATATCTATGCTAAATTTTTCTCAAACGTTCAGTGCTTCTGAATCTCCCAAGATGAGCCTTGGCCGCTATAATGTCCAGTTCTGACAACTCTCTACTGTCACTTTGATTATAAACTTCCAAATCTACAGACATTTCCAATATCTACGTTGATCACGAAGGCCTAGTGGTTTAAACACCTCCAAGATAAATTTAGATTACGATTGTCCAGAACCTGTGACACCCAGTACTTTAGACAATTTCAAGATAAACTTTCAACACGAACACCCAGTACTTTGAACACTTTCAAAATAACCTTCGACCATGACACTTCCAAGATGAATTTTGATCACGACTATGTACTGTATATACATCAAGATGATTTTTTAACACGAACACTCAAGACCTTGATCAGTACCAAGATGAACTTTGATCACGAACAACCAGCGTTTTATAGATACGGTATTCAATCTTAACTTTGACAGATGAACTCTGAGATGAACTTTTAATACGAACACGCGGTACTTTGAACACTTCCAAGATGAAATTTGAACACGAACAACCAGTACTTGAACACTTCCAAGATGAATTTTGAATACGAACACCCGGCCCTTTAGACCCTTCTATGATATCCTTTGAACACAAACACCCAGTGTAGACTGGCAAGATAAACTTACCGGAAACGTCCAGAGTTCCATGTACTTTTAGGATAAACTCGAAAGATGAGCGGCCAGTGCTTAAATTTGAACTCTTCCAAGACAAATATAACTTTGTCAACAGGCCATGCTCGTTTGAGCATCGTCCCTACGCATATTTATTTCACATAGCTAAAGTAGATCGCCTCAGGGTGTTTATAGGGAATACTCCCGGTTCTTCTCACTGCTATACACAGATTGGGCCAAACGTGGTTCCATATCAAATCAAATTGGTTCTAGCCAGATGCAGATCGGTTCAACGTAAAGTATTCTCAAAATTTTAGTTGTATTTGAAACCAATATGATTGGCTACATACTGGGTTCCTCCTGTGTAGCAGAAATAACCGAAAATGATTCAAAAAAATAGACATATCATATTAGAAATAAACATTCCATAAAATATGGTAGAGATAGACATCCCCTGTAAGAACATTCCTAATTCTTCATCATTCTTGGATATCTATCTTCCATATGGACAGAATTACTTGCATCGATCTGCCACATATGCGAACTTCTGTAAAATGTGTAAATAAATATATCAACAAATATTCATAAATACTTTATTCCCTTGGAGGTCATCTTGTTTGGGTGCTTCATTGCTTGCTGTCTAAGCAGATCAGCGATTGGCAATGTCGAAGATGTTCCGCGGTTTACGCTAGATATTTCTGCCCGATTACTCCGCACATCTGTCCGCTACAGCTCGGAGAGGCCAGGTTCTCCCGTGATCTCGCGACGACTTGTTCTTTTCAACGATTGCAATCGTAGTCTTTGGAACTAACTCGGCTGTACACGGACAATGCATTCGGTTAGGGATGAGAAATAAACATGCATGAAATCAATTATTCACGTCCTCTAACTTCTAATAGAGCATAAAGATGTGACACTTTAAATATAGCAGTCGAATAATCTAATTAAAGATAACGGGCGAATGGAAAGGAGTTCGAAGGAAAGTAAGGTAAACGGCACCTGCTCTTTTCCCATAATAAATATACGCAAGCATCTTTAAAAAGAAAACAAGAATCCGTTTTAATAAGCAGCATTGGCGAAATCAACTTTCCGTCAAATATATAGGACGAGCGATCACTTGCATCTTCATAATTATTGAATCGAAAAGTCTGAAACAAAAGAAATGCACACATATTTTAAAGGGACCCAGGTTAAAGGTACCAAGTTGTGTGCTTGGCGGGGGGGTTTCCTCTCAAAATAAAGTTGTAACTCAACAAAAGTTATCACGTGTGAAACAATGTATTTTGGATATGTGGCTAGTGAATGTATTCGCATATCAGTAAATAATGAACAGAAAATTGAAATGTGGGTGCATATTAAATCATAAATGCCATACATTATATCTTCAATTCATATCGTCGTCGTCATTTTTTTTTTCTTTCTTTTAGATATCAATGGTTTTCATAAATATTGAAAATACGATAAAGAGCTCGAGCAGTCGGTGGACTAGACTGATTCGGGTCATAAACCTGCCAATTAACGGTGTACCTGTAAGATCAAAGAAAGCCGACAGGTGAAACAGCCAATTACGAGGAACTATAGAAGCCTAATTGGATAAAGGCTTATCCCAACTGCTTTATCACAAGTCCAGCTGGCGTAGTCGTTCACCATACAGCATTAAACTCAGAAAATCCCAATTATACCATTATACTACAAATTTTAATACAATTTCGTCTGAGTATTAGGCCTATCAGTATATTCAAAAATGTATCGGCCCCAATATGACGGGCGCCCATGAATGAAGTCGAATTGGATTTATATTGTTACCTACCGAAATATAACTAATCATATTCATAGCTATTAATACCAAAATATTATTAGTACTAAAGTATAATCTGAATATTTTATTAATTAACTGTTTATATCAGTAACAGGATTATCCGGGTGACTTAAGCACGCGACTAACAGCGGCGCCCACTGATCATTCATCATATATTAGGTTTCCTCTGTGTGTATGACACACTGATATATACATTAACCAACTGATCAAAATATCGTCAATACAAGATACAACAAGATGCACGATACAAATATTTATTTAAAGTCGAAACTGGTACAAGAATATAAACATTAGCACAGTTTCTCAATTCTCTCAATTTCTCAATGAAACTCAAAAACCTACATGTATACCGAGATTGGTCGATTAGATATACTAATTATTGTGCCTTACACGTACATATATAATCCATGTGTAAACGATTTCATAATGTAAACAAATTCATTGCGTATGTACCGAACAGGCTTACTATCTCTTTCCGCTTATGTTCCCCCACCCCCTCTCTCTTCAAGAAGACCGACATATTGTACAAAACCCCCGAAAATTCATCACTTCCTCTCCTTCATGAAAAATATTTATATTTTATAATCAAGGTATATGTAGTACTAGAATGACCCCAAAGATGACAATGATAAGGTCTTTGAAGTACATGTAATTCGATTGTTCGTCATTGATCCATTAAATCAATCAAAATGAACCTTTTGTCTTATGATATATTCCTCTTATCTTGTAGAGTAGCCTGAATATAGACCCCTGTATATGCTTATTATATCTTATTTAGCCCTTTTGTATTGTAAATGGGTACCAGAGTGCATCGATGCATGGGTCATATCATGAATATGAGTAGTTCATTGAAAAACAATTAAGTGCCAATAGAGGTACCGTGCAGGCCGATTGCTCGACTATTTGCGATTTCGTCTCGAAATCTCCTGTTTGTCTATTATAGTCCTGGAAAATTATGTCTTTTATATACCATATTTAAACGCGTCTGATATTTTGCATATCGTATGATGTATAAATCTACAAATGTGTGTTATACCCTAGCATCCAAATCGTATATATAGTTACAAAGTTCCGAATACATTGGCACGTGTCTGGTTACATATCTGTCGAAATTTCCTTTGACTGGGTTCGAATATATGTCCAAAGGCTCCCAAGGTATCAGACAGCACCAACATGTATATCTGTGACCTGACTTGCATAAAATAGGAACCGGTGATTATATCACAACTGATAAGCCTAGTAATAATGGGATCTCGTCTAACCCTCAGTAAGCTCATTAATCCATCTATAGATTTTCTTTGTATAAGTGATAAAGTATTCATTTATTAATATATCTGGTTGTTTTCATGCATATTATCCGTTTATTGTTATATACTAATCTTGTTTGCTTATCCGTTCTTACATTGGGACCATAATTGAAACGGGTATAACAGATCAGTGGCGCCATGTGTCCTGTTATGCGTTTCTAATTTGTAGACAATTGCAACGTGCCTTTCCAAACGTTCCTTAGCTACCTGATTAAGCTTTTCGATAATTTTTACCTTGCAATTTAGCCAGAAAAATAACGGATGAATTTATATATGAAAGAAAAACTGATATAACGAGTGCCTGAAATTCAAGTCTATAATTTATATCGTCATGGATTTCAGCCAAGCTGTTGCCTGTAGAACAACAGAACGAATCACTTAAAAGTTGACTAGATAATGGGCAGGAACGTCTGTTGGTCATTCGCCCGTTCCTAGTTTGTTCGTTTCCCGTTGGACAGTGACAAATCTATCGTGTACTGATAAATTAGAGAAACTTATAAACCACCTGTTAAAACTGAGTTTCCTCGAAAAATATATATAGATTACATTTATCCAGAAAATACTAATAGATGTATGGAGTATGATGTTCCTGCATGAAAGCGGGGAGGGGCTTCTCAAATTCGACTGCCACTGATAATGGGAAAGGTGCTTCAGAAAGTATAAAAACAGTATGTGTGAAAGATGGAACCATCAAAAATGAAACAAAATGTTCTCAATCAAACGGATTTACAGAAGATTTAAATCACGCCGACTGTCATGTTAAAGTAGTATGGGGACAGGATTTGGGAAATGAGTGACATTTTATAGTTACTGCATTGGTCGAGAAACAAACAGACCGTTGTAAGAGAGAACCCTGGACCAGTCACCTTTGACTGACGATCGTCCCACGGATACTGGTTCATCTTTCTCTATTTGTCACACCGTTACATAATGACTGACAGATTCACGACATCAAGACAATGCTCAAGCTGACGGACTACTTATATGACTGCTGTTTGATTACTTATATGACTGCTGTTTGAACTGACATATCCAATATTTAGATACCATTTATGAAAGAAACACCGCAGTAGACCTATAGTAAGTTGAAATATCAACTTTTTCATCTTTATGGCCAGCTGGGATATTTATTCAGTTTCAAGTACAATTTGTGGAGGTTAATAAACACCATGGTATCTCGGCTTTCTATATCTTGACTCGGCATATTAGGCCTATATATTATCGAATTATAAACATACGATGTTTTGCCTGCACTCGTTGACATACTGTGAATCGCTGGTTGTATTTACGTCTGTGATATAAATGTGAAACGTCTATATATTGTAGATTTTGTGCATGGTGAGGAGACGAAAAAAAGAGAAAACCGGAAGAGGAGCATCATGAATACCAGCGCGATCTGAATGAACCGATGCTGGGTCGGCGGACTCATTCCCATGCCAGAGTCAAGCGGTGCAGAGACCGGTCCACACCCGATTAATCACCGAGCTCCGTGTGGAAGAGATAGAGGCCATGTTGCTTAATTCTCCCTGACGGTCCTCGTAATAATACCGACCTCAACAGACACGGAGAAAAATGGAACCGTACGCCATGTAAATAGTACAAATTAGAACCATCTGTCCGCATGATACAAGTACAATGAGGTTATATATACGGTACTATGCTGGTATCTATATAAGAGCTATAGACAACACTCACCAGATAAGACGAAGCTCGACTGGCATGGGGTATGCGCAAAAATAAATAATTTAAGGTGTGATCAATTTTATTAATTCCTGAAATTTCTCCAGGGCTAATATATAGTTATATTTAGTTCCCTAATGGTTTCCTCCATCCGCTCGTTGCTATACTTGGTTACTCTCGCCAAAGTTTTCATTTCTTCATATTGGATGTTTTAGGTATCAAAACAACGATTTGCGATTCTAATATGGACGCCCTTCCTTCCCACGTGCGTGCACGTCTTTCTTTGTATCAGCGGCAGTTTGGACTTCATAAGCTGTTTTCATAATATATGGACCTGGGAATGATACTTTTGAAGACTATGCCGATATGTAATAAAAAAAAAATGAAAGGACTTTGGAGGAAGTCTAATAGTTTTTTCTCTCATTTACTTCGTCCAGGTGTGTGCGGTCAGTAAGGTATACGTTCCTCGGCAGGAGTTTTACACATGGAAGAATTGGAACCTCTTTATCCACCATGTACTGAGTGAAATTTCCATGGCACTGGATTTATGATTTCGGGAAATAGGCATAATGACGGGAGATATTGGGGTATTTTATTGGGGAAAATGAAGAGAAATGGGTGGAATAATTGGTGAATATATAGAGACGATTAAGAGGATTAAGACTGATCAAGGTTAGATGATATGGCTATATATGTAAAGAAGATATAATGGGGAATTGCCGATGGCTATGCGTCATTGGTATGAGGGAGCATGTGTAGGGCGGTGTGGGGGAACGCGTTGCACGGCATACTCTGTATGGGACCTGATCAACATTAGATGATATGGATACAGATGTAAAGAAGATATAATGGGGAATTACCGATGGCTATGCGTCATTGGTAGGACGGTGTGGGGGAACGGGTTGCCCGGCATACTCTGTATGACATGTGCCCATTGTAATACGATGGAGTGCCCAATCAAACCAACCAACCAACCAACCAATTGTAATACGATGGAGTGCCCAATCAAACCAACCAACCAACCAACCAACTGAATGAGCTCGAAACAACTAAAAGAAGAATGCAACAAACTGTCTTCATGGTTTAGTTGAATTTCCCTGGGACAGAATGATCAAACCGTTATCTTCACAAACGCGTGCTACCAATCGAACATCACCATCTGTCGAACTAATTTCTGATTGGTTGATAGGGTGGAGGTCGCCCCCTACTGGCCGGAGGCAGGTTCGGCACAGCGCATGGCCGCGTGTCTGTCACCGCGAACCATGCTTTGAAAATGAGAAGAAGAAAAAAAGATTCCAAAAATAGGAAAATTTGAAAAATAGATAATTATGCTTCTCGTGTGTCGCTAGATTTTAATCTCCTGGCTAACATGCCTGTAATTTCCCTCTTTCCGTTGTATTGAAAACCTGGTCCTGAATTGCAGCTCGCTTCTATAGAAAATGTTTGGTTTAGCGGGAATAACAGTTTGCCGACGTCTGTCTTCCAATTTTGGCAGCATGTTGACTTTGTTCGCTCTCAGGTGTTTGGCTTTAATTGTGGCGTCAAGAAAAGGATATGATATGTTAATTGGATTATTCCTCTAACTACCCCATCCAAACAGTCGACTTAGAGAAAACGTCGAAAAATAACTTCACTCTCAAACAAACACAGATAACAAAATCGATGCTGGGCTCTTTCGACCAGAACGATATTGTTTACATCACAGAAAAGAGACATGTTTTTCTCCGGTAACGGAAATTAATTTTCACACCCTTTCGTGGCCTCAATACCTGTTCTGTCGAAGAGAACAAAGTCAAACCACGGATTCAATTTACTTCCAGTCGTAATACTGCTTCTTATTAGCCTCAATTTGAAATAAAAACCCAGACCGTCGTGTCATGTGACTTAACCGGAAGCCAAACGGGATCCACCTAGCGATTTGTTCAGATCGACGATAAATATAGTACGCCAATAATTATGAATGAACTTGAAAATAAACAAAGGGAAACTGAGAAATATTTATCTGAAACATATTAGTTATGTAGGAAATTGTGCAAAGTGGAGAACTGCAATCAACTCTATCACGAATAAAATTGTGTACCTATTATCCTTTTATCGTTAATCTGGAACGCAAGTAAAAGAGAGCTGAAACGTTCTGATTTGATAGTTTATCTCATATGGCGATAATTTAAGCTCATTCACACAGATGTGAAGCAGCACTGATAAATTCAAAATGTCAGCCTGTTTACTTTTCTTTAAATCACTCAATTATACCCTCAACAAGCGCAGACAGTGAAATGGTGTTTGCATGCATGTTCTGATAGAACAACCAGAAAAGAAGTATGACAGTGGAAGCTCATTTGCGTACACTTCGCCATCCATAAGATGGCTTGCGAATCGTGTGTCGCCATTGTCGCGGAGCAATATCCGATACTTTACCGTATACTCTTCGGTCTTCATCCGGCGGAGAACAGGTTCGAGCAATCTGATAAATTACAGGTTTTTCATACCACTTCTGAAATTTATATTGCCTGGGCTTACAAGAGAATAAGATATAAATAACTTCCGTATCATCCAAGAGGTGTTGTAGATCTGTACTTTTGAACAAGTAGGACAGCACATGACTCGAAAATGGCGGGTTATGTTGGGGTTTCGTCGGTAGAGTTTAGCTGATTGGCTGACTACATCACCAATCTCAGTAAACTCAGATATAAATATCACGGAATATTATATCTGAATTCAGCCCTATATAAATCCCGTGCGAGTTGAAACTACTATTGTTAGCCAATCAGATGGATAGCTGGTTGTAACTATTTCAAAATCACGCCCACAGTTAATATCTCCCTCTAGATAGATGGCGCCGGGTGAAATACATGCCGAATCACAGCGACAATCTAAGGGTAGTGTTAAGTGAAACGTGAAATGCCCTTAGCAAGCTAAGATGACACACGGTAGCTCGTGGTGTAATATTTTAACATTATCCTGAAACAGTTTCCAAATATGGCATCATTTTCAGACAAGATTCGTAAACATCAAAGAGTTTACTCCCACCGAAAAGTCTGTCTTTGTTAAGGGTAGAAAATATCAAAAGATTGTGCCGTGCGAAGATGTTAATCTCCTTGAAGTAAACGTCAATCACTGTCAGAGCGAGAAGTTTGAAATGGTCATGATTGGCTTATTATGGGATCTCGTAGAATATCGGCGAACAATTCGCACGAAGTTTTCATAGCGTTTCGTCTAGATGGTAACTGATTTACCATCTTGGTTTACCTAGATTGACTACATCACGTGGTGTTGTTTTCGGGGGAATCCCCGTTACAGTTGCCGAAAGTAGGCTGAAATAGATACACTCGATCCCAGGGTCATGGTTACAGGTTGCTCTCTAGCCGTGATAACGGGGCTATTTTGGGAAAATGGGGTGTGGGTGGCCGAAATGTCTCTTCCGCCTACACCTAGGTTAAAAAACCTTCATAATTATTTGGATTTGTCGTGATTCTTCGAGGGTAAACAACCGCGAGTCAAGATATGTGCCACCTATGGTGAATAGAAACAAACTTACATAACAAAGTAGGTCAACTTATGAAGATTCCATGAGGGCAAACAAACCTACATAACTAAATGTGTCAACTTGCGATGATTCTATGGGGGAAAACAAACTGAAGTAACTATAAGGGTCATCTTATGATGATATATGGGTGAACTTGTGCTGCTTCTTTGAGGGTAAACAAACCTATATACGTAATGGTATATGGGTCAAACTGTGATGATTCTTTTGGGGTAAACAACACCCTATAGCTATATGGGTCAACTTGTGATGATGGTAAAACAAAACTGTATGTGCCATCCTCCGGTGATACGATGAGGCCTATTCCTAATTTTATTTGAGAAACACTTGGTACAAACCTACATAACTGTATGGGATATCATCTTGCTGATTATGACGAGGCTAAACTAACCTACATAACAAAATGGGTGACCTTGTGATGATGCTATGATGAGGGTAAACAAACCTACATAACTATATGGGTCACGTTGTGATGATGCTATAATGAGGGTAAACACACCTACATAACTATATGGGCCATGTTGTGATGATTCTATAATAAGGGTAAACAGACCTATATAACTATATGGGTCACGTTGTGATGATGCTATAATGAGGGTAAACAAACCTACATAACTATATGGGCGATGTTGTGATGATGCTATGATGAGGGTAAACAAACCTATATAACTATATGGGTCACGTTGTGATGATGCTATAATGAGGGTAAACAAACCTACATAACTATATGGGCGATGTTGTGATGATGCTATGATGAGGGTAAACAAACCTATATAACTATATGGGTCACGTTGTGATGATGCTATAATGAGGGTAAACAAACCTACATAACTATATGGGCGATGTTGTGATGATGCTATGATGAGGGTAAACAAACCTATATAACTATATGGGTCACGTTGTGATGATGCTATAATGAGGGTAAACAAACCTACATAACTATATGGGCGATGTTGTGATGATGCTATGATGAGGGTAAACAAACCTATATAACTATATGGGTCACGTTGTGATGATGCTATAATGAGGGTAAACAAACCTACATAACTATATGGGCGATGTTGTGATGATGCTATGATGAGGGTAAACAAACCTATATAACTATATGGGTCACGTTGTGATGATGCTATAATGAGGGTAAACAAACCTACATAACTATATGGGCGATGTTGTGATGATGCTATGATGAGGGTAAACAAACCTACATAACTATATGGGTCACGTTGTGATGATGCTATAATGAGGGTAAACAAACCTACATAACTATATGGGCGATGTTGTGATGATGCTATGATGAGGGTAAACAAACCTATATAACTATATGGGTCACGTTGTGATGATGCTATAATGAGGGTAAACAAACCTACATAACTATATGGGCGATGTTGTGATGATGCTATGATGAGTGTAAACAAACCTATATAACTATATGGGTCACGTTGTGATGATGCTATAATGAGGGTAAACAAACCTACATAACTGTATGGGCCATGTTGTGATGATGCTATGATGAGGGTAAACAAACCTACATAACTATATGGGTCACGTTGTGATGATGCTATAATGAGAGTAAACAAACCTACATAACTATATGGGCCATGTTGTGATGATGCTATAATGAGAGTAAACAAACCTACATAACTATATGGGCCATGTTGTGATGATGCTATAATGAGAGTAAACAAACCTACATAACTATATGGGTCAAATTGTGATGATTATATGATGAGGGTTAACAAACCTCCATAACTATTCGGGTCACAGTGATGATTCTATGGGGCAAACAAAAATTTATAAATACATGGTTCATCTTGTGATGATTTTAGGAGCGTAAACAAACCTACATAATTATACGGGTCACCACGAGTCTGGTCTAATGAGTGCGCAAGCATCATCCTGATATTAGCTGTTGTTTTGAGGTCACAGATGAGGATGGTGTCGTTATATAAGACGTAAAGCCCTTCAGAGTCTCTGCACGAACTTGATACTCGAATAACACAGAAGTTACCAAGATCTCAGCTCTGCGGCCGGTATAACATCGTTTTAGCCATCTTCCATCGTTACTTGAAGTGTATTGTTGTAGTGCCACTTGACTTCACCAGCTCCTTTCCGACCTCGGTAATTTCTCCGACCACGCCCCCTTTGCTCGGCTACTGTCACCCACATGGCTTTTCGTCAACAACACCAGTATATCTACACATCTTAACTCCGAGAAATCATGACGAAGCAAAACATGCAGGTCCTAGATCGAAGTCCGTGATTAACTATACCAACAGTTAGTGATTTAAAAATCTGAAGCTTTTAAAACCCCGTCTTATTCGAGAAACGCTCCGTACGGGTGCCCTATACGCATTTGTATGAATGGAGAAATTGCCGTTTGACATCCTTTCACCGTGGTGTCAGTACGGGTTTGCTGGGCCACACTTCATGTGCTATCACCTCGCTATCAGTTAACTCAGCTCCTTCTCATTTCTTATATCATAATTTGATTTTAATAGACAGGATTGTCCGGGTCTGAATTCCGTAGAAGCCGGTGTGTCGTGCACGACGGGAGTATTCCTACCTCTCAACTGCCGCGGATACCGTGTAGTCCTAACCCGGATCGATTCATCGCTCGTAACCTAACACCGCCCCGGTACAGTCCATGTCGCCGGCCAGTCTACCCGCTCTCAATATCGTGTTGCGGCCGGTCCTTTAGCTTCCAGCCTGTCTTGTTTGGAGATATGAAAGCAAAAATTACATCGAATATTACGAGATCAGTCGAAAATAAATGAGAGTGCATGGGAGGGTGAAAATAGAAATACATCGAGCAAAAAAAAAAAAGAAAAAAAAAAAAAGAAGACGAATAAGCAATTCGTCGCACACATTGCTAGAAAATCTTCTGTGTTACATCTGAGGCATGCACGCCTTTGCTTTACTGAGCCGACCACCGCGTATTAAGACACGTTTGATCCAATATGCAGAAAAGTAAATCAAAGAGCAGAAAAAATATATAGAACGGATGCGTCATCAAATTTGATATGAAAAATATACGTATTTGGGTCAGCCAAGCACAGATGGTTCTGGTTCGTGAAACTTCCTCAAGGGAAAATGTGTGCAATAAACTAACATTGATGGGCCCACGCTGAAGTCAAATCCAATATATTCAGTGTATTTCTTGAAATATTGGTCAGGTATTGAGACTATAAAAAAACCCCAGATATTAAGCATTAGGCCAAACTGACATTCAGTTTGGCAATTACTGCCGTATATATATCACCAGGTCAATAAAACCATTAAGTGACAAGGAGTACGAAATAAAGACAATACAAATGATTCAAAACTCATGACTTGAAAAATGAATAGGATCCTATCTTAAATTTGAAATATGCGTATAGCCCGAATATCAAGCCCGAGCAACATTCTGATTTGATATAGCGTTATTCGAAGGGATATATGACATCTTATATATCTCAAACAATTTCAATGCTTTTATCATTTGCATTGTCCGTTGCTGGTGCTCTCGCCCTCGGTCATCATATATGAAATATCAACCTTATCTATATCACAACAACCGTATATTGTAACAGTTGGTTTGTGTACTATTCACTGTTTATCTGTAGTCTTTTATATATTCATATAGATTGGATCTTTACGAGCTTCGCGACTTTTTATAAATATTTTTTTGCAATGAACAACAACTCCGAAATGTTCTACTTTAGTTATCGTCGATGTACAGTATAATGCTTCGTTATACTTCACCGAGAGCAAACTGGTCGTCTTCTCTGGAACTTTAATATTGGAGAAAGTTTTTCTTTCCTCTTGTGTCAAATCTCCGCATTTCTGTGACCGTGGTATGTCGCCTGGACAGCCGATTTGAGGCACAATCGGGAGGGGTGCTAACCACTGAGAGTGCCCCTCCAAACGTCCTGCCCATCCGTCCCAATCTTGACACCTGTCCTCTGTCCGGCGAAAGTCTGAATAAACTGGGCGGTCAAAGTAATTGGCCCACCTACCGACAAACCACGGTCACAATCAGATAAGGGTAGGTAAGCGATGTCCACACTGTGTTGGTCTTTTTCCAGTTCAGTTCAGTACTCTTGTTACACTCTTGTGTACCGATCTAATCGGCCTGTCCCATTGTCGCGAGGTCCCAAGGTGATGAAAACCTTGGCAAAATAGTCATTTTCTCTAGCCTCTCGAACATAGTCCAGGCATAAAGCGCTCACAGAAAACAGCCAATTTAAGGGCGGAGCGTTGTCCCCGTGTTGACAGTTTTGAGAAGGCGCCTTCGGCAATCTTACTGTCATTGTACGTTATTATATTCCCAATTACTTTAGAATGAAAATTAACATAATTCGAAAACAATATCCCAACATTCTGAACTTTCTTGGAGGAAATCGACAAGTGTATATGCGGTGTGTATGCGAAATTATTTTCTAAAAAAAAATTAAAAAATAAAGAGCAAGAAAACCCAAAAGAGAAAAACTCTTCATGTATTCCCAAAGCAACATAACCATAACCATTCTGGCCACACTTGGTTCAACAATAATAAAATTATACATCTTTTACCGATTTGATGCTGACAACCTATTTGAAGCAATCCATTTTTCATTTGGTCGACTGGATTTAAAGAAATCGTTCAACAGTATCCTTTGTTTTCTTGTACTTTATAACATTCCACGAAAGTTTGGCTGCAAAATATTCAAAGCGATAGTACTTGTTTATGATGTTCAGTAAAGCTTTCCAGGTAAGAGTCCCATGATCAAACTTAGTTGCATAAATATATATATGTTGTGGTTATAAAAATCAAAGCATTAAGACAATTTTGATTTCTTTCTCAGCCCAAGATTTTTATTTTTTTTTCGATAATTCGCCTATCATTCCCCGGATATCCTCCAGTCAGTGCTCTAGACACTTCTACAGCTTTTTGGCTTGTGATCATTTAAAAAAGAAACTATCCAGTGTTTCCATTTCCTTTTTACAGTTATTTCCGTCAGACCAATTTTATGTAAGAATCAAGTTGTTTGAATGAATCTATGTAGCGGACTATACTGTAGATCTCGCAGTTTGGTGTCAACTGTACAATGGAAACATCTACAGAATAAAGTCCTCCAATCTATCTGGTTTATAAGATTCAAAGAGGAATCAATATAATCAATTGCATCATTTTAACGTCCACAACCCGTTCCCTGTCCTGACAAACTACGTCGACATTTTGTTATCCAATAACAGAAAAACCCAAACAGAAAAATTCTTAACGCAGAAACATTACATTGGAACGGGACTTTCTTCGGATTAGGGCAGACAATCTGAATTATATCTTGAGTTAAGAATATATTAATTCAGATTGTCTTTCGTAAGAACAGTCAGTTCTGGAGTCGATTGGCTGATTGTGGATAAATCATAACACGAATATGACTTCTGAAACATGAATCTCCGTATCAATGATGCGAGTATCCGACCATGATCGCACCCAAGTAAAAATCAAACGACTGATACTAATTTCTGAAACATCGAAGGTGACAAAAATAAACAAACCTGCCTACCTGCGAAAATCATGTCCTTGATTACAAAATCTTCTTTGCTCACTATCGAAGTTGTCTATATATTTTTATCAGAAAAAAAAATCAAATCGGCCCCGGTCTCCCACAGCATGCTTTACACCTCATGTCTTAAACACTTTAACAACACAACGCCGTAAGCCAAATTGGCTTGCTATCATAATCCTTTCTGTAACCACACACGCTTAAGGCGTACAGTGTGGACATTATTTGTGAGGTTTGCTCGAACCGTTATTTTATCCGAATTATAACTGTAAAAACCAAGCTAGAAGAGAGAAGAAATATCCACAGCTGAACGAAAAATGAAAGTGAACGTACGTGCCGTCGATAACAGTAACAGGACAGTGTAGAAGGTGTCATCGACGACACAAGTGAAATTATTGTTGAGTAGATCTTCTTCTGTGATGTTACAGACGAAAGTTTCCGATGTTAGACGACTGGCACAGCTGAGAATTACTCGGACGACGTGCCGAAACCGAACAGAGGTAGCTCAGCTATAGCGACAGGAGCCATTGACTGATAAGACCGCCCGCCTCTAGTCTACAATTTCTACGACCGCGCTGGGCTTGTGACATGCTTGAGAATTCGACATCCCATATCGCACGCACGAAACATGCACGCATGTTAATTTCTGACCTGTTATATTGCTATACTGAATTGAAAAAAAAAAAAAATAATGCTCAGTTTATCTTTCACGGTCTAATTTATTCGGATTATTTCTTTGGAGCTATATTTTTTAATAGTTTACTGTTTGCATTTCCGAGTTTAGTTCTGTTCTTGTTGCGGTGAGCCATTTCGTGCTGCGATTTTGACCTCAGAAAATTACACTTGACTTTTTCTTTTGGTGAATTATTGTTATCAAATACTTTATCTATGAATCGTCCACAGTTCATTTACATGCCGCAGGATGTAACAATTTTATTGTGAGTAAAAAAGTATTATATCACCTCCATTCTTCGAACCGAAGCGTGTTCATTCTTAAAATACGTATGGTAGAGAATAAAAAAACCCATTAAATTAGTTGTGTATTGCAAGTGATACAAAATCCCCTTATACCATAGGTAAACTTATAGCAGCATGCTCACCGGTTTATTTTATTCACTAAGCAGGTAATACTATTATGAAAGCTTATCAACACGTGGACCGTTATCAGCATTTGTGCCATAAAGCGCAATATTAGCCCAGAACACAATGCACTCATAAAACCAGATAGATTTTCTGTCCTATATTATTTTATATTTGGGGTCATGCTATAGAGTTAGGGTTTCCATCAGCAGAAAACGAGAGGTTATCTTCAAATTCTCGAGAAGGGTTAATTTTGTTTTCATAACGCAGAAAAATAAACGTTCCTCTGACTTAAAGCCTTCTGTCAATTATTTAGCAAAGTCTCAAGTTCCCCGGGTAGAGTCGGGACGTCAAATTGACGAGCGCCCGTCACCTAACTGTGCAGGCCAATTCTTCCACATACTTGTGTTAAACCAACCGTAATATTTTGTTCATTACATCTATATTCATTTACGAGTATGAGATTAATTTCCCAAATTTATCTTAATTTTTACTTCTGTGCATTATCTCACTTTTAGTTGAAATACATATTATACGATCGAGGCATATATAATTTGGCGGTGAAAATATCGTCTAAATATTTCTTCTGGTTAACTAGAAACGTGTTCTAATCTTTTACTGTAGCATTTGTATTTCAGTTTTTGTATTTCTCTCTATTCCCCGACTGTGTCCATACACGCATATACAAACACACGCACGGTATGTTCAGTGAAGCAGATCTCTACAGATGGCGATAAGCTGTTTAGAGAATGAATGCATTGGGGTCACGTGCTATGCTAATGCCCGCCAACCAATCAGCGTGGACCGAGATTGGAGGTACAGAGATATAGCTGTCATTCTCGTAGTACTCCATTATAAGCCAGGCCGTACGAGTCAGTGGTCACAGTTGACAGTGCGAAAGATTTGGGATAAACAGTGATTTCTTACCATTCGCCATCTCTCTTGTGGGTTTATCCGAAATCTGTCAAAATTTCACCCTCAAAGGCTGAAGACATGACGGCTGAGTCCCAGCCCAGGAGTAAGTACTACAAGATTACGTTTCTCTGCAGAAGTAGAAAACCTTACGATTTAGGTCATTTCGCAGTGGTGCAAAGACTTCAGTTATTGGCTTCACTTTAATTGAGAGAAAAAAACTTTCCCACGACTTTATGTTAAACTGCTTGACAGTGGTTGTAAACTGATAGATTTAATTATTATCAAGCTTTGTGGTGGTTAAAAAATACTAGTACCGTCTCGTTGTTTTTATCCTGCACGTGTATATACAGTTATGAAATTGTTTCAAACTCTAATGATTAAGTTTTGTTTACACTATCATCATGCGAATTCTATTACTCCATTTTAAATAACTGTGTTAAACTTCTGAAACGCTTACCAAGTTTAGCCAAAAAGAACAAAATGAACTTATTATTGAGTAAATTCAGACTTGAAGTTGATCGAACTTTGCATTACTGTGACTTTGTCGTGTCTCTCGGTGTTAAAGCATGGTATTTTTCTGACATTTCAGAGAAGCGGCGGGTGTCGATGTGTGTGGGGTGTGGTTCTCAGATTCAGGACCAATACATCCTACGGGTGGCACCAGACCTGGAGTGGCATGCCTCCTGTCTCAAATGTGCCGATTGTAACCAGTATCTGGACGAATCATGTACATGCTTCGTACGGGACGGGAAAACTTACTGCAAAAGAGATTACGTCAGGTAGGTGTATTTCCTAATTTATTGTCTTACTCTTAACGCAATGCAGATATGTAAGATCCCAGATTGTATACCGTTATCTCTAACACCCCCTCCCCCTACCTTCGCCATCCCGCTCAATTTCTTACCGCTTCAATACGCGATATATTAAGATTGCTCCATGTTATTGTGCCTCTCTCCACTTTATGGGCCATGCATGCTAGCTGAAATACATACCGCGTGATTTTGGTCATAATGCCCCACCCCCACGGGTCTCTTCCATGCATATCAACGACCTTATTCGATATTGCGTAAAATGACCTTTTATCTTGATTCTCAATACTACCGGGTGACATCTTGTGATATCGACAGTATAACGTATACCGGCGAACGTTTGCAGTTCGGTTTAATTGATAGAGAAGTTCATGTCATATTTCTATTTCCACCTGTGTTGATCGCTATGTTGAACAATCGGTCAAATTACTGACTGCTTGTTTTTTATACACACAAAAATAATTATATTGCAATTAATCATATTTTGGCAGTATCTGTCTCTGGTTAGACCACAAATGAGTGAATTGTTGCCTTACGCTTCTCAAATGTTTTTATCATATAAACTTTGAGAATTGTAAACCCGAGAAAATGAAGATTTAAGCCCCTATCCCACTTCCCCCCACCTAACTGTTTATCGAGCTGGTCTTTCGTATAGAACCCCTCCCCCTCCTTCTGAATATCTGATGGGGTCCCCATGAGCCCCTCCCATATTTGTCACGTGCGTGTCAAGGTATACTGTACTGCTTCAGTATTGAAATTGTCAATATAGAAAATTTAGCTTCTCGTTAATTTTGACATATTTATGTATAATTGTATGAATTAAATATCATTATGTAACATTACACAACATGACCGAGCTATTCAATATTATGTGACCCGTTTAACCCAATAGTTATTAATTGAAGGACCTAACTATAACAACAATATATCTGTCATTCTCTGAATTGGAAAATGGAGCCTGGAAGCATGCATATAAGTAAATAAATAAATCATTATATCTATTATCGATGAGATAATGTGAACAATTCAACCTTCGTTTTCAATGTATCGTTAGATAAATATTTCTCCTGGCTATTTTGATATCATAGATCTAGCGTCATTAATCATTCATGAAATTAATTGTCACTATTCCATTCGTTGGCTTCATTTCTCTCTAATAGAAAACGATCGTCACGAATAAATCTTTCATGATAATAATATTGTCAAATTTGATATATTTTCAAAGTTCCATGGTTGTAGTTTCATTTCATTTATTATTTGCTTTTCAGGTTGTTCGGGACAAAATGTAACAAGTGCTCTCTAGGATTTAGTAAAAACGATTTTGTGATGCGAGCAAAAAATAAAATTTACCACATCGAGTGTTTTCGATGTACGGCGTGTAGCCGGCAACTGATTCCTGGGGACGAGTTCGCGCTAAGGGACGATGGACTATTTTGTAAGGCAGATCACGAAGTACTAGAACGCTCAGGGATTACTCAAAATGGAGGGGACGGTACGCAGATAAACAATAACAACAGCAACACGACAAATAACAATATATGTCAAGCAAATAAGAAGAACGGTGAAGGAAAAACAAACGGCCAGGCGCTACATACGGCAGGTAAGGCAAATTTATATACCTTACTATAGTTATACTGAATGAAGCTCTGGTATATTTATATTTACTGACAAGCGGAGATGTTGGGGTCTTAGTATTTCATATACATGCTGAGATTATCTTATCGTAATACATTCGTCACAGTTATGTTATCCTGTTGGTAGATGATGTCTCACAGCAGGAAAAGATGCGTTTCTAGATCAGTTTTTAAATGAATACATATTTCAAATACTATCTAACAGATTACCAATAATATAGGTATTTCAGTGTTAAAAGTTATTAAGAGAGAATCGTTAGTTGCACCGCTGTTTTGAACTTTTAACTTCATAACTCCACTGCTCATCAATAATGGAATTATCTGTAACTTATTTCATACTAGATAAAAAGGTTGAGCTATGTACATATGAACTTGTTCTGTGGGAAATCGTACCTCATATTCCATACGTTTTGATATGAACACTGTGCTAGAAAAAAGGGAGAGAAAAAAACCCCGGCTACGATATATGAGATCCGTTCGTCCAGTACACTAACCAAATGGCCGTCCCTCCGACGCTTAACAAGATATCTCTACTCCCTTGATTAGATACGTCTCTACATCGACGCTGCACCCTCCCTATGTCTGTTACTTTATACATCTGACAATAAAACAGGGCAGACATTTCCTAGTTTCATCATATATACCGGTGTATTCCGTGTAATGTGTTGGCAAAGCAGAGATTTTATAAGCAAATAAATGAAGGCTATAGAATATAAATAATCGTTCCCGTTGTCCCACCATGGCCATCAAACTCTCTGTTGAATTCGTCCCGCGACTCGAGTGAGTCGAACAGACGGTGAGCTAACATTGTCAGATCTCATCTGCGAGTAGTTGATTGGAAATTTACTTTGTGCATCCACAAATCTGCCTGGTTAAACTTTTACCAGTCATCCCATTGTTCACGCTAATAAATATCATCTAATTCATCAACTTATAAAAACGCATGGCTTCCACGCTTTGGGTCCAACACTCGGAGGAATTGGCCATTGTTGCGGCGGATGGCTGTTCGTGAACGAGCGGACGGGCTGATATATATCGTGTATTTGACCATAATTTCACCGACAAGCGATGAGAACTTCTCTAATTTTCCCGGCTACAATTCTATTTAGATTATGCCACGTGAGACGACTCGGTCTGTGTCTGATGGTGAATGACACCAAATTTTTGTTTGGAAACACGCATGGGATAATTCTAGCGGCGATTCATCTTCAATTGCAGCCGAAATTCGTTTGCCGATCCAACACGCTCTGCTGGTTAGGGCTATATTCATACTGATACGCTCGCCAATAAAATTCATCAAGGCGCTGTGAGACGACTGTGTACATAGCTTGTTGAAATACTTAATTAATTTTGCCACTGGGGAAAGGAAAGAAAACAAATCCCCACTATAGCTTGTATAGACTTTGTATCTCCCCTTCTCTTCAATGAATGATTTCGGAACAATTTGTAATATGGACGAAAAAAGTTGATCTCAAATTGTGGCGCTAAGGGTAGTTGATTCCCTATGTCTGCATGCGAACTGGAAAGCAGGAACCCTAGATCTCACATGAAATCATGTTTCTACCCTTTCGGACATTGTGCGGTTCCAACCTTATTGTTTCAAACTCACAAATCCCTATTGTTCTGCGAAACGGCTCTCCTGTACCCAAACTGATGAGTTGGTTTCATTTGGTTGTTATCCCATAAACCATCGACGAGGTCAGCAGGAGTGGAAATAATATCATCGAGTGGTCATAAATGGCCTCTCACTCATTCACGGGCCATGATTTTCTGCACAGTCTCTATCGTGGTTTATAAAGCGATGAAGCGAACGCGTGCTCCGTCTATTCTATACTGCCGCACACTCGGTCCCTTTAACAGCCAATGCACGTGCATATGCATTCTGTGTTCAAATTGCTAACGTTTGTTTAAAAGGCAATGTCTATAAATCTATCAATCACAGACGTCTGATATTGCCTCTAATATTATTACACTAAACACACTATTTAAAGCAGCCATTTTCACGTTTTAAATGACCATATAGCTTTATAATGTTTATGGACCAAGACAAGTAACACATTTATATTTAGTAAATTGCTTCTGTATTTTTTTTTTCATTCGAACATGAAAACAAAGACATCAGTTGATTTGTCGAACAATATATCTCATGTTTTCCTTTTACAAGAACGAAATATTTGAGAAATTTTGAAATACTGTCGACATATTGATTACGTCATGGTTACACAATTACAACCATTTGAGTAAACGTATGTCCAATCTGAATATAATATTAAAGAGTATCCTAATTCATCAAGTTTTCAAGGATTTTATACATTATCTGACCGTGTCATTTTATTTTCGTACATTTAGGTCGAGCGGAGCAGGTTACGGGTAGTAAATCCGGAGGTACCAGACCGTCGATCCACAAAGCCGAGCACAAAACGACGAGAATACGAACAGTACTGAACGAAAAACAACTTCATACCTTACGGACTTGTTATAACGCGAACCCACGACCTGACGCTCTTATGAAAGAACAGCTTACAGAAATGACCAACCTGAGTCCAAGGGTGATCCGAGTCTGGTTCCAGAACAAACGCTGCAAAGATAAAAAGAAAAGCATTCTCATGAAACAAATACAGTCCCAACAAGAAAAGGTGAGTTGTTGGGAATTCTTCACACCGATGTAATAAACCACTACACCAATCTAATTAAAATTAAATCGTCTCTGGTCTCCATTTGGATATAAATGTACAGCGACGTATACGATTGGGGATCATAGGATATTAATGTATTAAGATTGACACCACACAAACACATGGAAATGTATTTGAAAACCTCGGAGTTTATATTTTTAAATCATTTGTTTCCCCTTGTTCAATTTTATTTTTATATTAGGTTGAATTTATAAATAAGATGTTTGGAAATGACAATATACATATGTGATGTAGGTTGTCTGATAAATTGCCCGAATAATCGTATTTACATATCATGGACAATGTATTTTATGATTTTTTTGTATTACCTGTAATTAAGTCGGTGTACCTTTGCCAGATGTTTGAGGTATAATTTGAAATGAAATTTGTGATTGACAGTTTTATATATGGATAAAAAACGTTATCGTGTAAGTGAATAAAATACACAACTTAGATTCTGGAATATAGCTGCTGTTAATTTGCCCTCAATGAAATCTCTTTCGAGAGAGACTGATTTTATTTTTTTTTGCTTCTTCTTCTAGCAAACGGTATCTATAGCTGTGTGCACAATTATCATTGTATTTTCTCAAAACTTAATTGACATAGTCTTATTTGAAACAATATATTATACCTACCAATCAATACTGTCAAAGAAATTACAGAAGCGGAGCTAGACACCCTGAGATAATCCTAATCGTTTTTGTTGCATTGTTCCACCTCTCCCTAAGAAAAGTCCTTTTTCTCCATTAAGAGATAGGACTCAAAATTGAGGTATCTATTGTAATGCCGGTTTCATTTCCTCACCAAATTACCGTGTTAGTTCAATCCCACTCTCCATCCCCTATCCCCAATCATTGTGTTCCCACAAGTGGGTTTTTAGTCTCCAATCTTTCTGGCGGCATCGACTGAAGGGCCATGCAAACGGGCATTTAGATCACATGGCCCGTCGTAAAATCCTAGCCGTGTTGTCTGAAATTAAGCACCATTTTATCGATGAACGTTATAATAACCGTAGAGCCCTAGATGAGATTATTAATAATTTTTCCGTATAGATTGATTATCGAGAGGAAGGTGTAGTCTAAGGGGGAGTTGCTATAGTTTCCACCATAATTCAGTTGCATTTCATTTCCTCTAGTTTTCGCGCGTTCTACGGCAAAAATGCAATTCCGTTTCTTTGTCCTTTAATTATCTCAAATTAACTGCCATCTTTTCGTCCGACGTCGCTTGTCAAACAGACGCGGGGTAATTCCCCCTCCTCGCTAAACCAAACGCGTCTATTTTACAATTTTACACGTAGAAAAATTAGCTTTAATTGTCGACGTGGATACAGCTATTTTGCTCGACTGAAATAGGCATGTTGAGGGAAGGATCGACTAAATTGCAAGGAAATCATATCCGCTCCTTACACGCCCCGAGTTTATCTCCACACGCTGAGGGCGAGTATGTAGAATTGGGAGTGGCCTCCCTGGGTAAAGGGTCACGCTGACTCTAGGTGTTAGAAAATTGTCCAGTCTATTTAAGTTTTGCTCTTTCGCGTAATTATTAATAAACACGAATGACAAAATCATATGGGGAAAAGTCCTGCGGGGAAATTCAAAATTGAGGCGAATTAACAAAAACGACTGGTAATGTTATTTTATGGAAATTGCGATGAAAGATATAGCAATTCCATAAAGTGGTTTTCAATATTTGGTGCAATTATTATCAGACAATTATGTGTCTCGTGGCGTTTCTGAAAAAAACAAAAACATTTTGTTTGCTGATATATATTTGTCATAAAGTAATTACAGATTCCCAGAAAGGAAACCGCTAGTTCATATCTTTGAGTTCATTTGCTGGGAAATTCTAACCAATGTGTCTTTTCGATTCTTTAAACTTATCACTCATTCAATAATTGCCTTGGCCCTTTTTCTGAACCCTGAACACCCACATGTTCCTCGCCGCATGGCAAAAAACAGCCGTACTAAAATAATGTGATATTCCATATACTGACAGTGTGCATGGTCTAGATTTATAATCTGAGAAATCGGAGTTTATATTTCTGTCGTCATTATTCAGGTTGGAGCAGATCGAGTTTCACAAGCAATCGGTCCGGCTCTGATTAATATCTCAGCGCGCACTGTTGAATCATACAGGCCAAAGATCAAATTTTTTTTTATTTTTTTTTTTAGTAAAACATTTCTGGATGTTTGATTGAGAAGAACTTTTTCTAGATCTTCGTATATTTTTTATTTCACGACTGCAAGTTGTCGTATGCTTGTGTGTTTGTGTTAGAGTAAATGTGGTACTAGAATTGACCGGGGCCTTATCTTGATAAGCCTCTCTCATTTATACCTATATATTCGAAATATTTTCCCCTTCGGCTATGTTAATTGTTATATTTGCCCGCGAGCCTAGGGCTTTGTCGGCTATTACAGCTCTATCTGTGTGCTGTACGTCTGTGTGGACCACGTCGTGTGAGGTGTCGGCAGCAATGGTAACCCCTCGTGGCTAAATACCCATACAAACACAAGGTGTAGAGTTGTCGCCAATTTGAATTTGCCGAGCATGTCTGTGTATCTTATACCTCTGTTACACATCATGTACCGGTACGTAGGCCTACTATAGAAATTAAACAGATTTGCCTCGCGGTGTGTTGGTAGAGTTGCTTCAGTCTGTCTACTTATACTTATGCTGCCAACCGCGGAAAATTCAGATTGAAATTGAAACATCTACTCGTCGCGTTGAATTCTTTTTTAACAAGTACAGGCTAAATTAGAAAATTTGGTCGATTATATATACTCAGTTATATGCGACCATTATTACTTATGGATATATATGCCTGAAATATTCATATGCTTCGACTGAATCGAGTTGTCGCCACGAGCAGAAAAATCCCGAGTTCGGTCGTTGTCTTTGTACGTACGGGACTCAAGGATCGTGTAATAGGTCAGCCTCATAAAAATGCACGATGACTGCACACATAATTTCACCGTTTGTGAAGAGAGATTGATCATTCTATACTATGCTGCAAGCAAAAGGAGCTGCTTGTTTGAATAAATATTTGACGAAGGCCATATTTACTTTGAATGGCATTTTAACAACCATTATTGTCCACTGACGGACGGGTCCGTTGATTAATTCGGTTGCATCTAAAGGATATATAGATTAGACCATGTAAACGATTTCTAGGTATGAGGAAGAGGAGACGATAATACCCTTTTGGATTTTCCATTAAATTCCACTTTTTGCAACTTCTGATAGAATTCTGCAATCCGCTGATTTTTATTCCTCATTGCTTTGAATTGATGTTTTCTTGCTTGTAGCCATACTTTTTTTCTATTACGTTTTCACCTTCATATATACTTGGGCTGTCCCCGCCTCGCTGAATTTTACTACCTGACCCCGGGCTATAAACAAACTGCTTTGATATACCGCTATTTTGTAAGGTTCACTCGATGCTATGTCGCCCTCTTTTCTTCTTTTTCTATCTTTCCACATCTATAGCCGCTGATACATGGTGCACTGACGACAGACCGTAAACAATATATAGCTTGAAACGGGCTTACAATTATTATAAAAAAAAGGAAGTATAACGGGTGAGAAAAAAAAAATCAGATCTTTTCACTTTTTTGAAAGTGTCTGGCGAGAGGGAATTTCGCTACGCTTGGAGATCAAGGCAGTCCTCATGTCGTTTAGACCGTAGGCAGGTGGGGCCGGTGTACGGGGCAAGAAAAACTGATGTAAACGGGACGAACAATTCAACACCGCACACGCGCTGCCTTGTTAGGGCAATAAGCGCGTGCCACTTCACTTACCATGGCCACCTTTGCTGGTTTAATGTCGATAGGGCTGATCAGGTTCACCTCGTTCAACCCCGACTTGAAAGCTACCAACATCACGGCCATATCTATACATGTTGGACCGACGTTTTTTAGCAGTTTCTAAATGAACAATCGTCGAATAAACTACCGTGTGCTAAGAATAGACTTCTACTTTGGTTTTAAAACGAAAATACGTGTATTACGAAGCGACGTCCTGTGACTCTATTCGGATCTTCAGCTAGGATATTTATTAACAACACAAATGACGCCATTACCGAAATTTTGCGTTCTCAGCAGTTCGCACATATCCGAAAATAATCCTAACAGCGCCTGTTCTGTAAGTTCATTCAGAACCGACATTACCAAAGCTGTTCAATCTTATGATTGGAGCATGATGTCCTCTGTTATTATCTAGTGATTAATTGTGCTAACCTGTCCCCGTCCGTCCCCAGTCTGTTCCCAGCCCCTTCACCCAGCCCTTGTAGTTAAGGGAGCCTCCTCACCCTCCATTGTCCTCCCTAAACAGGAGTTATCATGGCCCTTGATCCCTCTTCTCCACTCAAACGGTTGAAACGGAGAGAAAACTGCACATATGGGACTGCTGCAGAATATGAGACCAGATGGGGTTATACACCGTGCACACATCTCCGCCGTGCATACAGTCATTGTAGTCCGTACAGCATGATTGTAGTTGTCTCGGTTGAATCTGTTCGCATCCTGACAGGGACGCTGTTGAATTGGACAGTTCTGTTGAGGCATACGTTTGACCCCCCACTTTGGGGCATCGTCTATGCCAACTCGTCGCGGCAATGCGCGTGCACGATTGGAACTGATCGACGTCCCAAGTTGGCGTTGCCGAGTCGCCGCGCGTGCCTGACAAGCAGTTCTGGTTTGTGAAAAGTCGTGGCGAGCAAATATGGACGTGAACAGATACAATTGAATTGTTTAGTTCCCCAATGCCTGTAAACCATGGACTTACTTTGGTCTCGCGACTGTTACTTTGGTCTCGCGACTGTTCACTTGACGTAGTGACGATCAATTTGGTGAGGGTGGGAAATTATATCCACCCTCATTGGACGAAAAACTCCATGCCTCCTAATTGATAAAAATGTAAACTAGAGCAGTTTTTATATCATCTTGTCTCATCTTTATATAACCTGATTAGCATAACCGCAAATGTAGGACTATACGGTATTGAGATTATCAGTCAGATATCCAATTAGATCAGCTGTAAAGTAGGTAAACTGAGATTTATAATCGGCTGGTTATTCTCTTGATCGACCCCAGACAATCTTACGGAGCTCCACTCTTATGATAAAACGTGCCGACACTGCATACACACGCTTTATACAACCAGGTAGCTACATGAGGTAACACAAGAAACGAAAGCAAATCCCATATCACATTGAATATTAATACACACGGCGATTATTTAGCGGCGAATGTGCAGATTATGATAAATAATTACAACGGGTTAATACTTTGGCTTTAGTAATTGAGACCAGCGTATTGGCGAGCTAAAATCGTTGAAGTTCTTTTGAACGATTTCTGCTCATATACAGAGAGGGATATTCAAATTACCTGTAGTCCCTTCAAAAGCTAAATTCCGACTTTATTTATTTTAACCGAGGAACAATTTTCCCAGTACTCGCCATTGATACACCTTTCTCACAATATATTCCCATCACTTGATATCACACTTCCCGCAATTGGGACTGGATTGTGTGCAGTGAGAAGTGGATACTCAGCACAGGCAGGCAGGTGCTCTCCCAGTATACACCACCGTATCGATAAAAAACGAGGCAGTGGGACATGGTCTCGCCGCCCTGCATAGTAGCAGGTTATCAAATAAGCCATGTCGTTTCAATCATTCAGCGATATTTCAATGAAGTGTTTATTCGTATAGCCAGGCATCGCCGGCTGTACAACTATTTACATGTCAATAATCTAGTTATCTACAAATACTACACCGTCCTTATTGTTCGTTTCTCAGCTGCTGTAGACTTACCTACATCACATCTGGAGTGATTCATGAAAAAATAAAATATATAATATATATATACATATATAGATATGACATCGCAGTATTATTTATGTAATTTTATTCATTCCATTCGTTATACCTTTTTTCTCTTACAGAACGGTAATCGTCTCCAGGGCCCCCTACAGGGTGTACCGATGGTCGCTTCCAGTCCTGTACGACACGAGAGCCAGATTCAACCTAACCCCGTGGAGGTACAAAGCTACCAACCCCCGTGGAAAGCCCTAAGTGAATTTGCCATGCAGAGCGAGTTAGATCACCCACCTTTTCAACAATTGGTGAGCAGATTTGTTCCGTATAGCGAAGACACAGACGACGATTCTACCGTTGTCACGTTTGAAGAACAGACCTAGGCTAAGACACGGTAAATGCGTAAATATTATATGATATGTGCCAAAATATTTTGGTTCAGCACATCTATGATTTTGCGCTTTTATTTCTTGTGTACAGCTTTCAGTTGCAATTTTAGCTTTTAGACGTTTTTCCAATGCACCCCAAATTCCTTCCTTTAATTTTCAAAAACAATATTCTTCTAATTGCTGCGTTTTATTCGATTCATCAAATACTGAACTTTGCATCAAATCAGAAAATTTTGGACTTCAAAATAAAAAAGCTATTAAAATTCTCCAGTTACGAATTTATAAGGATTTGAACAAAGATTTGAAATACATGTGGCTTCGTGATCAAAATTAAATGGGTATAAAATTTCGTTCCACTTCTAAATTCAGTAACAACTGTCAAATTTGACTGAAGGACTATTCCTTTAATTTAGTTTCACTCCCGACAATTTACCCTCTCTTATTTTCTAGGTCTGACCGTGTTGTCTTTGCTTGTCTTCGCTTTGCTTTTGTTCTTGTACTTTTTGTTCACTTGTGGTGGATATAGCATTGTCACTTATAGTATCATATCATTGTTGATGACGCTCATTCATCAGTGCGATTATCACTACCATACATTCCTTCCAATGCAGGAGAGTTGGAAGGGAGATAATCGCAATGGTTTTGGGCGTACATCGCTGAAACACAGATGCTTATACATTTGTCTTTGTTATAACGGCTAATATATGTATTTAAAGCTGGAAAATGTCTTTTTAGTACAGCTTTGTGATTTATAAGTTCTGAATTTTGTAGCAACTATTGTTGGTGCTTCAAATATCGACATTTTGGTCAAACTTTCCATTGAACACTCGTCTTCTCAAACCATAGCTAAACAGCTCGGAAATTTATTGATATACGACAGAAATATCATGTCTACATCATTGTTGAAAACTATTGACAACTGTAATTCTGTGTCTATAGAAAAAGACCTGGTTTGAATTGAAATGCTTATTGTCTTTGGAACAGTTGTAATGGACGTGTGCATTAAATACTACGAGTTTAGAAACTCTAATAGCCGACAGAAATTTTTACCATTCGATTTTAACTGGAAAGTCCGTTTCGAAAGGATCGGATCAAATCAAGGTTTGAAATCCTTTGAAGGATCTGTGAATGTTACATTACGGAATCGAGGAAATCTCAGATTTAACTATGAACGACTGATCGTTCTGAACGATTACAGTGCCCATTTCATCATTTCAAAGCATTTCAGACGAACAAAGCATTGCCAGAAAATGATTCGTCCCCAGAAATGATTCGTCTACGAAAATGATTCGTCTCCAAATCTTTTTCTGTTTTCTTTGGTAGTAATTTCGTTCGTTATCATCATCGATTTTAGAGGAACATTGAATAACAACTTTAATTGAAAAACTAAGCTATTTTATAACTTTGATTTCAAACAGAGAAGTTGTTTTTTCTAATAAAACCTCTGGTTTAGGTTCTCAGATTTTTTTTTCTCAAATCGTCAGGTCCGGCATCCATTATATAGCGCGTTTGTATCACAAAGTTTCTGTGTTGAATTACCGATTTATAAAAACGCATTTGAGCCACGTACCGGATACGACTGTTCATATGGACACCATGAGGATCTTTCACTTCCAAGTAGGTTCATTACGTAAAAGCAATCGTATGGAACGTACAAAGGCTTAGTTCCCACCGTCATATAACTAAACAGTTTATATTCGTTCTGTCTTCCAGATGAACTCCTTTGATCACCTGGACGATTCAGATGACGGCCACATTCATCACGAATATATCCTTGGACATCCGGCCTACCTGATCGGTCATCCTCCCCGAGGGGGTGATCTTCATCACCTTCACGCCCCGGGCTCCGTGTCCTCCGAAATGTCGGGTACACCGTCTGAACTATCTAGTCCGATCAGCCAATGACCCGCCGTGCTGACCATGTGACTATGTCACGTGTGTCACTAGAGAGCACGTTGTCGCCACACTAGGAAAGAGACAAGAAAAGCTCAAAGAACGATGACGTGAAAGATGCCGAATGTTTGAAACCTTGGAAATTTGGACTTCCATCTCAGTTACGAGGTTCTTATTTCGCGAATTCTGTACTGTCGAGAAATCGTCACGAATGGCAGTGAAATAGGAAGATCAGAAATATGACGTCGGAACTCAAGGCCCGTGATGTTCTTACAGGAATGGCACGTGTGTAGCTCACGTGAATGTTGTAAAGTATTTTATCTCCATTGTTGTGATGTTGTGAAAAGGAATTTTAACTTTTAGCAAAATAAGTGTTACAGAATGATTTTCTGGCGTTCTTTAAGCCTACGCATGAAATGTTCTCTGGGCTCACTAGAAAGGTTCGAGTTTTGAGGTTCTCGGCTATCCGGACTGCTAAGCACCATTATATCTGTGCGAGAGTAAGATCCAAGTGCTCTGGAATATACTGTGTTCCGGCGTTTCCTGGACCAGCCCACATGGAGGAACCGAACCCCCGTGGCCCAGAAGGACTGCGACGTCTAACGTCTTTTAAATGACAACGGGTTGGTAAATCTTGTCTGCCATGTCAAAATATTCCGGGGGTTTTTTCCAATACGGAAAGGCACGTGAAACCATATCTGTCCAAGTCCGCCTTCTACATGTACGCTCGTTAAATCAGAGCGTTCTCTACCTCCTGGTGAATCACGCTGGTTTAATGCTTGTATGTGTATGAGGCTTTTAAAGTAAGTTATATGCTTTGTATGGCACGTCTTCATAGTTCTCCCGCCATACATTCTCCTGTCATTGGGGATGAGTCTCGATTCCTTAATTATTTATTCTGATGGATGAGTGCTGATTCGTTCGTGGAGAGCGCGTGTGAACTAGAAATTGTGAAGAATGAAAGACTATAAGGATGTTAATGTATTGCTGCCAGTCAGGTGGCGTTAAATGACAATTTCTGAATGGCACGCACACAAAATCAAATTTTAAATTGTCTATGTGCGAAATGTTTTAATTTATATATTGAAAGTATATATGTATATTGAGATTTTAAGAAAATATTGCTGGAGCTATTTTCAGTTCAATTTGAATTGCGTGAATTCTTGAATTCTTATATTTATGTAAATTTGCATGTTCCTCACGGACACATATCAGTATCAAAGGTCAACTGAGGTCAATAAATAAAACATAATGTACATTTGAGTCTTCGGTTTCACAGTCTTATTTTTCCCCCTATTTCTTGTGTTCATACGTCAAAAAACGCATGATAAAAAGAAATATAGAAAAATTATCACGTTTATGGTCAGAATATAGCTGAGCAACGGCGAAACTGAGTTGCAGTGTAACTAAATCAAGTCTTTGGAGATCAACGATCTATCTACCATCTTCAGATATATAGTACATTTCTATTTACATGTAATTGTAAGCTTCCATCATCTCGCCCAGGTGAGGCCGGTCCTTCTGCCAAGATATACAGAACTTCACAGCTGGACACATATATATACTTTGTATTAAGAAGATGAGTTGACAGTGGTTACCGAAACTTGAATGGTCTGACTGGCAACGGCCGGATACTTTCCATATCGAGTTCAGTTACCAATGGCAGAATAGTCATTTGCAGACAAATCATCTTTTTTTCTGCTAAAATGTCACTGCGAGAAATTACATGAACTGTATGTCAATATATTTGCCGAATCCTGCATTGGGTTGATGCGATTAAGTGCGAACTCTGTAATATTTCATCAATTGAATGCATTGAGGAAAGGCTGATTCATGTAAATATAAGTTCATTCTTTTATGAGAAAAATTTCGAACCGACAGCAGGATATATTCCGTCAGTAACGGTCAGGATTTAATCTTCACCCAGTTAACAAGGCACGAGTTTTGATTCATTTGGATTGTGATATTTGCAATACTTGGGTAATTTGTAAAACATGGCAGTGTGACTAACGTCACAGGACCTACGAATTATAGGGTAGGCATTAGGACTCCGACGCGAAGTGAACTCTTGGAAATCCCCTCTATGACGCTCTATGACGGCCCATAGGTATTACACTCGTGGATTGTCCCTGTGATGACCAACTTTCTCTCTCGGTGTTGCAATGTGCGCAACTGGCTTTATAATGAAGAAATGCTATACGCCATACCAAATATCATTTCTTCACTGTAATTAATAGTTATACTGCCGTTCCAACATCGGTAACAGCCGTTCTAATATTGGCAGACAGTAAATGCGCAGCAAGAATCTCCACATAAAATAATTGATAGACCATTAATTGATAGACCAATTGATAGACCTATAGCTTCATCAGCATCAAAATCCCAGACGTTATATGACATGTTCGGTCAAAAATTTCAATCCTGCCAGTGAGCATGATGCTCCTGTCTTCGAATTATAACCAATGACAAATATTCTTTATCAAACCGACTTGCCAAATACATTCTTGTAGTGGTACAAATGCGTCTGAGTCACCGTGATTCTCGTACATATGAGTGTTCAGCTGAACACCATGGATTAGGACTGTTCAGCTGAAGACCATGAAGAAAATGAACACATAGTGAAGCGGGTCGCTTTTCAGTTTCAATCGACTATTCTGAATAGAAACGTAGATGAATTTATATGAACGCTGAATCCAAATTCGTATCCGTTTCGGGGATGTCTTGATGACGACACCATATATGCAGTTTTTAGAATTTGAGTGCTTGTGCATGGGTAAGCTTTATTCAAAAGTTCTGTTATAGTTAGCGTAAGTTCTGCTCAATTTCAATAAATAATACCGGGTTATTTTTTAGATACACGGAATTCCACTAAAAAAAAATAAAAATAGAGAAATTCACAAGAGAACGTAGTTTTGTTCCTTTCTGGTAGCCAAACTGTATCAGGTTCAATAAGTGCATGAGTTACGGTACGGTACTACAAGGTAATTACGTAATACACTGGTCAAAATACTTTGAATTCCTCATTAACAATATCTATGTGAAACAATGTCTACGGCAATACCATATACCAACAGCGTATGGTATACAAATTGTGCACCACTTTTGGCAGACCTATCGGTTTCGTAATAATACGCCTAAATGCAGAAATTATCAAAAGATAGTCATTGCAAATCCCGCTCCTTCTCATTCACCAAACGCTATACATACGATCTCCTAACACTAGATAATCCCTATATTAGCGACGTTGTGAAGGATATTTATCCCCCCTTCACTGGATTTGAAAGAAACCACTGTAACCCAGATGGAACACCATATCTGAACCTATACCTTTTCAAGAATAATCAGGGCTTTCTCTCACGTCGACTCTACGACAAAAGAGACGATTACAATTTTGACTTAGTTAACCACCCATTTATGGAGGGCCCTCGGTGGCCGAGTGGTCTAAGGCGCTTCGCTAGCCTCACACCGCTGAACCGGCACGGGTTCGAGCCCAGCTGGTCCATGTGTGAAAGTTTGTCAGTTACTTGTCGAAGGGCGGTGGTTCTCTCCGGGTACTCCGGCTTCCTCCACCAACCAAACTGACTGTCACCATATGAGTGAGACAAACTTGAGTGTGACATTAAGCCAAAATTCCCTCCCTCCCTCCCATTTATGGATAGCAATATTGCAGAAGGACCTGCATACGGCGTCTACTTATCTCGCCTGGTAGCATTTGCTAGATCATCTGCCGACTGTGGCGATTTTAATCAGCGCCACAGAAATTTATTGCAGAAAGTTGTGAAACGGGGCTGTACCACCAAACGTCTTCATTCAAAGTTTCTCAAATTCTGTGATAAATATAGTAGTACACTGACGGAAAGATATATCGTGCAAGATCTCTGACGTTATGTTTCGTAACCTGTGTCTAATTCCGCTTAACCCGGAGCTACATGTAGGGGCCGAATATCACGTGTAAATTCCTTGGTGTTCAAATGAAGAGTCACAACCAAAGCTTGACTGAGATGCATACTCTGGAAACGACTTGGAATTCATTTGCATAAAGAATAATGATCAATGATTAAGAATGTATGTATAGAACATCATATCTTGTTGAGAGCATTCATTAAAAATTGTTGACCGCTTCTCTCTTCTAGGAAACCATCTTGCGTTTTTATTATTTTATTTCATACACATTTGAAATTGGTGCTGACTGTCATACGATTATTGACGCGGAAATGCTTTCTGACGCTTGGTATATGTCGTGCCTAATTCAAAGTTTCATAATTTGATAACGCTAAGGCGTCTTCCCGTCGACGACAAGAAAATCAAACCACAGAAGCAACAACATACTAATTCGTCAAAATTGTTGTCGCCTTTCCAATATTACTTTATGAAGGTTTTGGCAAATTATAAGCATGGCGTGTTTGTTTGAGAAAAACAATATGTATTGATTGGTATACCCTGTTCATCTGCAGATATACGTGACGTCACGCCCCAGTAACTGACCTAATATTTGGATAGGTGTAGTGAAGCTCTATTGCCCAGACCAAAATATACGCAAACGACAAGTTCATCACTTTATCACTGATCCTGAACAAACGGTATCAATTGGCTCTACCAGAAGTAAATCAAGTAGAAGTCAGTAACCTTAGACTAGCTAGAATGTATTGGTCACTACCTCTCTGCTTATACCACATACTGCAGTGACATTGAATGTGTCGTGTTCGTGCTAGGATTTTCAGACGCACGAAGAAACAAGCAAACTATTCTCAGGCATTTGGAAAAATCTAGGGTGTGATTGAGTCGAGTGATTATACCTGGGTCATTTCAAATCAAATCAATCAAACATTGGACATGAGCTTCATCGACTTTCTCGAAATTTGGTATGGTGGTTAGGCTATATGACAAAGTTTAGATCCTAAATTACACTTTAGGTCAAGAACTAACTGAAATATAGGTCATTGAAATTTGACCTAATTTCCATCACCTGCCATTTTCAACTGGTTATTACAATTTCTGAAAATTTTAGGATGTCAGTCCCTTGAATTATGGGTTAAGAACCTAATGAACTTAAAATCTGATGAATCCAATGAGATTGAGTCAGATATACTGTATGAACTCCTCATATCTGCCCATTATATTTAGCAAATTTCAAGCTCAGAGGGCTCTCTTACTCTCTAAAAAAAACTTGAGTGAACTGTTCCACTCAAGTTTGAGTGAAATGTACCTGTTCACTCAAACTTGAGTTACTTTTCAAACAACTTGAGTTACTTTTCACTCGACTTGAGTTAAAATTTTAGGATGTCCGTCCCTTGAATTCTGGATTAAGAACCTATTGAACTTAAAATCTGATGAATCCAATGAGATTGAGTCAGATATGTGAGGATATATATATACTGTATGAACTCCTCATATCTGCCCATTATATTTAGCAAATTTAACAATTGAGTGAATTTCCACTCTTATGTTTGAGTGAAAGTCACTCAAGTTGAGTGCATTTAACTCAAGTTGAGTGAAAATCTCACTCAAGTATTGAGTGGGATCGATTTCCGCTCTTACTTGAGTGAAATTTCACTCCACTTTTTTTAGAGAGTACGTGAGAACCATCCCAAAATTTTCAGAAATTGTTTGCATAGCAGGTTATACGTCACCTAAATTTCGTGACCTTTGAGAAATATATATATTCAGAAGTCAATGTCGAAAAGTCTTCATTGATTCATTTTTTGTTATTTTTGTCATAAGTAAAATAACTTGGTAGTTGAAAGAGCTTTCAGATGATGAAGAATCACCTTTCTATGTTTCATAGTTCTGAAGCTATGACCAGTTGAAAATGGCAGGTGATGGACAATAGGTCAAATTTCAACGTACTATATTTCAGAAAGATGTTGATCCAGATATGCGTAATTATCGATCCTTCATATAGCCTAACCATCATGTCAAATTTCAAGACAATTATGACGAGGATGTCCAATTAATGTGGGGTTGATTTGATGTGGAATGACTTAATTATCCACGCGCGGCGCCACTGTCGATCATACAACAACTATATATTTCGAAGACAACCGGTAGACTACTGCTCCAAAAGTGTTGTATTGAGCGTTGATAAAAGGCTAAATGCTACGATACGAGTAGGGATGATGCTCGCCACTGTGAGTAGTTTGATACAATCACTGGGTTTCCATCACGTGTTGGCCTATATTCAATCTTACACATAATAGTTTAGGTGCGACTATCATCTATGCCTTGGATGTCGGACATGGCGAATAAATCTAATCAAACATTAAAGGTGTTACCGTATGCATAAATAAGTGATATAGAGCGCAGGACGTTTTCATGAAATAATTGTCATGTGTGTATATTTAGTTGATGAAGTATCATCTTTAAGAGATATGAATCAAGATCATCATTTGGTTGATACAATTATTATCTTTAAGAGATATAAATCGAGACAATGCAAACCATTAAGACAGACGGATTTACAGACGATCCCAAAGTTGATGTCAACAGAATATCGTACATATTAGAGCAATAACAATACTTGGACATTAGATGGAGTGCGGGTGGACCGGTAGTCCTCGAGGTTCACCCTCTGTACAAATCATAGTACAGCGGGTGAGCTGGTAGTGGACTGGTAGTCCTCGAGGCTCACCCTCTGTACAAATCATTGTACAGCTGGTGAGCTGGTAGTGGACTGGTAGTCCTCGAGGCTCACCCTCTGTACAAATCATTGTACAGAGGGTGAGCTGGTAGTGGACTGGTAGTCCTCGAGGCTCACCCTCTGTACAAATCATTGTACAGAGGGTGAGCTGGTAGTGGACTGGTAGTCCTCGAGGCTCACCCTCTGTACAAATCATTGTACAGCGGGTGAGCTGGAAGTGGACTGGTAGTCCTCGAGGCTCACCCTCTGTACAAATCATTGTACAGAGTGTGAGCTGGTAGTGGACTGGTAGTCCTCGAGGCTCACCCTCTGTACAAATCATTGTACAGCGGGTTGTACAGCGGGTGAGCTGGTAGTGGACTGGTAGTCCTCGAGGCTCACCCTTTGTAAAAATCATTGTACAGCGGGTGAGCTGGAAGTGGACTGGTAGTCCTCGAGGCTCACCCTCTGTACAAATCATTGTACAGAGTGTGAGCTGGTAGTGGACTGGTAGTCCTCGAGGCTCACCCTCTGTACAAATCATTGTACAGCGGGTTGTACAGCGGGTGAGCTGGTAGTGGACTGGTAGTCCTCGCGGCTCACCCTCTGTAAAAATCATTGTACAGAGTGTGAGCTGGTAGTGGACTGGTAGTCCTCGAGGCTCGCCCTCTGTACAAATCATTGTACAGAGTGTGGGCTGGTAGTGGACTGGTAGTCCTCGAGGCTCGCCCTCTGTACAAATCATTGTACAGAGTGTGGGCTGGTAGTGGACTGGTAGTCCTCGAGGCTCGCCCTCTGTCATTGTACAGAGTGTGAGCTGGTAGTGGACTGGTAGTCCTCGAGGCTCGCCCTCAGTACAAATCATTGTACAGAGTGTGAGCTGGTAGTGGACTGGTAGTCCTCGAGGCTCGCCCTCTGTACAAATCATTGTACAGAGTGTGAGCTGGTAGTGGACTGGTAGTCCTCGAGGCTCACCCTCTGTACAAATCATTGTACAGAGTGTGAGCTGGTAGTGGACTGGTGGTAGTCCTCGAGGCTCGCCCTCTGTACAAATCATTGTACAGAGTGTGAGCTGGTATTGGACTGATAGTCCTCGAGGCTCACCCTCTGTACAAATCACTGTACAGCGGGTGAGCTGGTAGTGGACCGGTAGTCCTCGAGCTTCACCCTCTGTACAAATCATTACGATGACTGTTAGCAAGGTGGAGAATGAAACTCTTGGCCGGCGTCGGGCCTTACGGACATGTATTCTGAGTAAGAACTTGCGTTCTACATGTACTAATATTTTCCTCGTTTGGGTCGTTTCTTTAATCTAACGGTCACAAAGTGCATCACTCTCCATCAGAGGACGTAATAGGGTTATCACATCATCCACGCTTTAATATTTGTATCCAATACCACTCAAACCGGTTCTAGGGGCAGTATGGTCGTGCCATTCAAGGTGTCTACATGAACAGATACAATAAAAGCATGGCTGAGATACGGATCATGACAGGAATCAGTCTTGGTTCTTGGGATGCGTTATCCCTGTGGGATAATGGGTCTTTTCAGTACGCCGGCATTTTGTGTTGCGTTTAAATAGAAGCTGTTTTTCATAAATCTGGAAATAGTGAATGTTCGGGAGTTATTTCCGTACCGGTATATCGACAGGTGGTTAACAAGGGGAAGCTCCATCCCTAGACGGCGTTATGGGAAGAGACTGGAGACGGGAGTCTGGACCGGCAGCCGTCCCCCGCCAGGGGAGTTCCTCTCACGATAAACCCCGCTCGACCACTTCAAAGTTCTCTCGGTGAAAGAGTTCAAGAATTGGCTCTGTACGCTCTACAGGTTGTTGTACGCTGACCTCCAACTTGCAAGGGGAGCAAATGGTCCTGCTTTAAACTCGTCTATTTATGTGGTTGGTATTTTTTATCCATGTATAAGTCTATATTAGCTACTGGACACAAGACGTGTCAAGTTCGGAGTGGGGAGTCACCCGATGTAGAATGCCGTGCATCTCGACCACTGTCACAATGTACCAAATTGGCCCCGGTAGACTGGTGGTTCTATGGTCGTTGCCCAATCTGGAAGCAATTCTCAGCCTTGTCGATAACGTCAAAAATCTGGAGACATGCCCGCTCTGTAGTTTGTTCAACAATAAAACCCGGGCCATCTGAGTTCAGTAGAAATTCCACCGTGGTGTAGTATGTCTGTACGTTGGGAATCGTCGACATGGTTTTGTGAAGCACAACTCCTCGGGTCATATCGACTAGCTCTCCCCCGAGCATCGAGCCTTCGGCGTGTGACCACCGGGCTCAAATAACTCAGGCAAGGAAACAAGAACAATGGAGATAAGTGAGATATTTTAATGTAGGTGTATCAAATCTTAATTTACTTATCCCAAAGATCGAGGATTTATGCTTTATCCAGTTTAACCATTTGTCCGTGTCTTACCTTGTTCAATATTTGGTGTTTCACAATGTAAATATAATTAAAATTTATCCCTGAAAATGAGTGAAATCATTATTCATTATCCTCTGTAACATACAACATCGTGTTCAAATAATATTGAACATTACAATTCAATGTTTGAAGTCTAAAATTCAAATCTGCATAATCCATGCGCGTTCAAACATCATACATCCGGTTTCCGCTTCAGATTAGCTTCAGATAAAACCGTTAATCAATTTGCGCTCCTCAAACAAGGAATACTGTTGTCACGATTGTATCATTTTCAATTATGTAAGTTTGACGATGACTCGAGGTGATAAATCCGTGCGGCAAAATGCATCAATGGAGGCGTGACAGAACGTGATACAGATATCGGTTGGCGGAAAAGGTTACAATGCCAGTTACCCTGTCTTAGTTGTGAATGGTACGATAATTTTCGTAATAGATAGAAGATTATGCAGTTCGAAGTGAATACAGCAATGCTATCAATCTTATCCGTATCCTGTGTAACAGTTCCATCTCTCATCGTGCATGGTACTGCGTTATCAATAAAAAAAACTGTTACCATTTTATACAGAGTACGATGATCTACATTGTATATGTCGCTATGTAGCGAGGAGCGTTGACATGAAATTAATTCATTAAGATAGGTAATGCTAATTAACTATAACCAACATTGCCACTCTAAATTGCCTTTCGAAATTGCTATGAAAATTTATCTACAAATGCAATGATAAACGTTTGATGATCTTCTATTTTGAAAAGATAAAAAAAATTAAGGGGCATGCATGCAGCGAAAAATAATCATAGCAAGTGATATTTTCAATAAATATCTTGGCCCCCTTCTACGAGTTATAATTTACTGGGTTCTTTTTCTAAATTACAACAAAATTATCTTAATTGTTGCATGAGATGCTGAAATCAATGGGTCTGCAGTTACTTTTATGAACAGTTTTGGCAGAATTGTAGTAAATTATGATGACATAAACTCTATCTGAACTGGCTTAACTGTGATTCATAATTGATTCACTGTAAAATATATAATAATACGGAAAACCTGTCATGAAACAAAGTGCGTATCTTACAAAAAAAACTATAACTGTGATTGTTTTATGTATAATCTCACTTATTTATTACGCATTCATGAATATACACAATGCTCTCTAGAAGGAGGAATAAAGATGATAATAATATATAATTTATTATAGATTAACTTGCTTTATCACACCGATGCCTCAGAACGAGGAATATAATTCCATATTACCACGATCATAATAAGCAGAAGAAAATTGATCTCTTTATAATCGTAAGGGTCATCAATAATTTCTGATAGGTGGTAATCTGTGAGGAGCCGCCAAGATAGCAAACACATGTGGAGTAAGTTAATATTTACACTATTGATGTTGGAGTCAGTTTTACCTGGAATATAGTATTGTATCCCAGGTTTGACATAATATAGCACTGGATAGAAGAAGATGTGATTTTTAGAAATTAATTATAAGGATGAGTGAGTGTCAGCATATTCTTATCAACATTTATCGATTTCTTTTTTTCGTTCTGCTTTTTGGATGTTCCGAATATTATGTAGACCCTACGTTATATGACATTTCGGGAAAAATCATCCGTATCACGAGTTCAGCAATACCAGCTAAAGAAATGCATACACAGTACCGGATTTTCACCTCTGTATGCCATTAAATATTGAATATTTAATGCCATTACATGTGGTTTAATGGCCATTAAAATGAAACTTCACAGAAACTCTTTGGTTGGCTGGATTTTCTTTCAGTTTTCTTCACAAGCCAATGAATATGCCGGATTTGCATTTGAAAATTTAAATTGACCAATCAAATGTTTTAAATCTGGCAGATATCCCGTAATGCACTGTTGATTCTATAAAACTCGCCATTACCACACCATTAAATACCGGTATATAATGACTCATTATTCAGTAATGGCCATTAAAGATTATGTTTGATTAAAACTTCTGTAATCATGTTGACCAGTTTGTGGAAACGATGGATTTGTACAACTGAATGTAATTAATGATTTTATGTTTGATATCGGAAAAGGGATTTATCGAATTTAATGGAAGAAACTTTTCTTAAAATACTATCTTCCCTTCAAACTCGCTGATAAATTATAGGTTGCTCCAGCAAAAGAATTGAAATTTATTTATATTGTAAAAAAAATCGCGATTGATTTTGAATCTTAAATTTAATGATATAATATGGATCTTAATGAAATAATGGGCATTAAATATGCAAATGATAATGGGGTTTAAATGTCTATTTCGTGTGTAATTTTAATGCTTTATATGTAATGTTATTGGATTGTCGTAGTAATGATTTGTCAAATAATGGCGACTTAATAGGTCTTTTATATTTTTACATTAATTATTTTGTGCTATAACGGAACTGCCTTTTGATGTTTTTGTTTAAATGTGATGTTAAATCCATAACGTGTAGCTCAAATTGCTGGAACAAAATCAGTATCGGTAAACAATCGTCCAATTTTTAAAACAATTTTTCGTGATGGATAATAACACGAATTAATTGCTTCACCGAAAGAATTCGCCTGACGATTCGAAATTCAAGTAATATACGGACGGAGTTGAGCAAGCAGTGCATATATGGGGTGGGGGAAGGCACATGTTCTGCGTCCTTGGAGGTCTGTAAACTTGTTGGTCTATTTAACATGTTTAACCGAGTATAATAGTAAATTCAGGTAGAACTGTTTATTCTCGGTATTACTGATCTGTTGTGTCGGAAAGTGGACAACATGTCAGGGCCAGGTGCACGACCCGACAACCTCCGCTGTCCACCTTGTACAATAGAACACCAACCACAAACCAACTCCTCGGTTCATTTGGAAAACGGTTTTGAAAATACCAATTGTTGTCCGAATATATAGGACTGAGAAAGTTTATTTGTTCTCCGTGGTAGCTGATTTGGCATAACCATACATTCGGCGATGTAGTAAATTTTGTGCCATACAATGTTACTGGATAACAAACAGAACAAACACGAGGACTTCACGGCAATAACACCGACAAAGAAAATATATGTGATACCAGATTAAAACTAAGAACAGGCATTATGCCATCAACGTCCTGACAGCACCCTGTTTATATTGTGGTTAGAAATTTTCCGCCTGTACATGTCAATATTTCCTAACATGTCCATGAAATAATAAAGGTGACCGGTCGATGAAATAATAGAGATCCAACATATTGATGTGCGCTATAAAATGTATATCTCCAATAAAATCCACACTTCACACTTTCATGTTTTTGTGCATCTTGCGTAATTACTATGTTGAAGTTGAAGCGGAAAGATATAAACATTTTCAAAATCATATCCTCCTATATGACACAACGAATTTCTATATAACAATGATTTTTGTAGTGACGATGGAAAAAAAAGCCGTCTCTTCGTTCCGTTCCAAGAGTGAGACCTTTTGCACTGTTATGTCCCCCCGCACGCCGAACACGCCCTTGTTTGAAAAAGCGGCAAAACATTGACAGGAGCGTCAATCAGATAGGCTTTCGTGCGTGTAGAATGCAGGAGGACTGAACAAGTGGCGACCGACGAACAAACATAGATAAGGGTCTATATATGGTCAGAGACTAAACTGTCTACAACCTTCTGGTATTTCTCGCCACCACAACCTCGAAACCGCTCTACATTGAGAAAATTAGTTAAGTAATAGCTGGGTAGGTAGACATAGATATATTAAAAGTTGTCTCTAATATATTTATTGATGCAATATAATATTTGGTAGTCTCACCCTGGTTATTTTGCTCACCCAACCTAGTACCCCATCATTGTACCCTAATCAATTTGACAACCCAACCTCATAAACCCCACCCACAGTCATATGTACGGGGTAACCTAACAGCACATCGCCTCACCTAGCCGAGTAACGCATCGTCACACCTAGACTGACCAGGCATCACCCGAAAACGCCTAACAATGCACCATTCCGCAATAAAACATCATCCCGTCCAGGCTAAGAATATATTGTCTCAACTAAGCTAACACACCATCAACTAACCTGATGTAAGTCATCGTCCCACATAACCTAGCTGAAGAACTCCTTGCCCCGCATAAACTAAGAAATTCAAACGATGAAGACCTATACCTAATAACGCCTCATCTCATCTAAACTATTAACACCTCACCTAACTTATAACGCATCATCCCACCTGACTTAATAACACCTCAGTTAAACTAACTTAATAGCTGAACTAATAAACCCTAACCTAATACCGCATCATCCCACCTAAACTATTAAATACAAACGTCTTGTAAGTCATTCAATATTCAAGAATTTCCGCGTCCATGTTCCAAAGACCTAATTCATATTACATCATTAACAACAAATCAGAAAAAAAATCATAGCATACTGGACCATACGCTTGTTTCCTACAAGAGAAAAGCGGTCAACAGTTTTCAATGATGCCAGCAAGACATCGAGATGTTTCGAAAACCCTACAACTACATCAGTAGTATTGGGGATCTATATAGAACACTATGCCCTGTGGTGACCTGAATACTTTGCACCACAAGAAGTTGACCTTTGAGGTCATTGAAGTCATAACCTAATAACGCATAATCTCACTTAAACTAATAACTCATCTGACCTAAACTAACCTAATAACGCGGCGCCCCAGCCAACTTACTAAGATTTTGTGAGCTTGGTGGAATTGATGCTGTTTCACAGTCGTCTGGTATATCATTCGATTTCTCAATCAAGAAATCGCTCAACGACCGAGCCATCGATACACGATTGATTTGAAGTTTTTCACTATATCCATATATCGTGGCAGTATTTATATAGAGCGAGAGCAACAATGGTGGTGATGTGAAATGAAAGAATGTCCAGTAGGGAACAATGTACGGTTACTGTAAAATAACTTATCTAGGACATTATCATTGGATTTATAACTCATGTTAGACATGTTTACATTGTGAGAACTACAAGAGAAGGGATTTCTTAAGACAATTTTTCCCCTTCACACAGGGGCGTCTTGGTTGAGCTTTTCTCCCAGCCGCCCCATGTCCCAAATTTAGCCTCTCGATAAACGGTGTATATGAAGTATAGCTTGATGAAGATCTTAAATAGATACCGCTGTCTTAGCTGTCACAATTTACATTGTCTACTAGCATGTCCACTATTTTTTTCTTGTCACTTTCTTGATTTTGAACACAGACTAGTTTGTTCGTGCTGTCAACGCCGTGGCCTTTGTAAACCGTTTTCGCTATGGTTCGCTGACTGCTTTATAAGTCACCGCGGGGCCGTACGACTAGATAGGTACGGGATGATAAATATCTTCCCTGACGGCGCTTACAGTCTAAGATGACGAATAGAGCGTGTAGATTTCTTCACTT
>JAVTVY010020488.1:0-80925 GCA_036873755.1 Hanleya hanleyi
CAATCGAGAAAATTGAAGAAAAATCGCGACTGAAGAAAAAACGATTAATGGAAACGATCCCTAAGGAATTTGCTGTTTATATGCTACTGCGAATCATGGAAGAATTCAAATCACGAACATGTCGGTACCAGAAAAATCGTCCAAAGAATGCCTTTTCTGAAACTGACGCCACTGTGACGTCATCGCGGCGATCATGTTGGGTTTTTGTACATTTTCAGGTAGAGGTCCAAATCGCCCAGGCAAGATAGAGGGCGTTCATTTCTATTCGCTTATGGGATTTTACATGGTGATTTGTCGAATTTTTCACAACATGCTTGCAAAAGTGTCCAGACATCTCAAAATAATATAACAATCAACAAAAGATTGCTATCGGATACGCAAACAGAAGGTATAACCAAAAAGTTGATATTTTAGATTCGACGGTTAGAGAGCGCAAAGAGCTCAAGAGGTGAAGATTATGATTGTCGTACCCCCACAATTCATCCGTATTGACTTTCAACAAAAGGGCAAACGCGTAAATGTTTTATAGATGAACCTCCAAGAATATTCATACCACCGTTCTGATGATTCCCCATCTTCACCCCCGCCTCAACATATGGCTGGTAAGGCTAAATGTATCTGTTATACCGCTACTATTATCTAAGAATGCATGGTAACCCCCTGTTGTTATTACATATTTAACCAGAACTATATGTGTTTAGCATTATATAGCAAAAAGGGAAAATTTGACATGAGGAACTTCAAGCATGAATAAACTCAAATTTCCCTGTGTATTCAGTTGTATAGTTATTCAATGATACACATACATACAAAAAATCAACCTCTAGAAATGAACGTCCTCAACTTACTTTTATTCAAAAATGAACGACTGCAGCTATTTTAGTGAGAGAGGTGTACAGCATTCTTTTGGATAATCTAGCATTTTGGACTGCCTAAATCTTCCAGATGTAACACGGTAGAGAGAGTTAGGTGCAGGATTGGCTTTTTTTAGATACTTTTCAAATTTCCTATGCTTTAACATGGTGCTAAATAGCATACTTGGCAATATTGTGCAGATAGTTTTGCTAAACTCCGTAGTAGGCAGAAAAGTGAGTTACTTTAATTGCATCTATATTAAATCTGATGCACTTTTATAATCTAGTCTAAATAGAATATATTCGCAATAAAATATCTGTAACACCGTGTCGGAGAAAGGACAATATATTCAATATTTAGCACCTTTATAATATTATCTAATTAGAATAGATTCGCACATAAATATGTATCTGTCGTCTAAGAACAGACAATATATTGAATATTTAGCACTTTGATAATATAATCTAATTAGAAGAGATTCGCAGTTAAATATCTAGCTGGCGTCCGGGAAAGACAATATATTCAATATTTAGCACATTTATAATATCATCTAATTAGAAAAGATTCGCACTTTCATATGTAGCTGGCGTCTGGGAAAAGACGATAGATTCAATATTTAGCACTTTTATAATCTACCCTATTTAGAAGACATTCGGATTAAAATATCTGTAACACCGTGTCGGAGAAAGGATAATATATTCAATATTTAGCACCTTTATAATATCATCTGTTTAGAATATATTCGCATTTACATATGTAGGGGACATTTGAGAACAGACAATATATTGAATATTTAGCACTTTGATAATATCATCTAATCAGAAGAGATTCGCAGTTAAATATCTATCTGGCGCCTGGGAAAAGACAATATGTTCAATACTTAGCAGCTTTATAATATCATATAAATAGAAAAGATTCGCACTCAAATATGTAGCTGGCGTCTGGGAAAAGACAATATATTCAATATTTAGCACTTTTATAATCTATACTAAATAGAAGAGATTCGCAGTTAAATATCCATAGACCCTTTCGGAGAAAAGACAATATATTCGATATTTAGCACTTTTATAATATACCCTAATTAGAAGAGAGTCACATTAAAATATCTGTACCACCTAGCAGTAATCCTAGAGATTATCTTCAAAGTAGCACGCCCCTTTCTAAGTATCACTGATTTTAGAAATTATTTGCGAAGAAGCAGATCTTTTAAATAGCATGCGAGACAATAATAACCATTCCTGCACCTTAATGGGTAGAGATGAAAAATGAGCAATTTCGGACACCCATATTCAAATTTCTGGCTAAATAGTCGGTTGTATCCTGATTATTGTTTTGGAAGCGGACGTCACCATGTCGTCAAGTTGTCAAAATCAAAGGTGTTTCTCTTTGGTGCGACAGATGTTTATTTCTCATCTCCCAATTCAAAATTCAGAGTGACGGTAAGAAGCTTGGATGGGCAGGGTCACCAAAAGTAAAGACGGCTGGTTGATGAATGGCATGTAAGCTCCGTTCTCGTTATGGACACTAAACGGACACTGTTTATCGATATAACAATAGTGTGCATGGGAAAAACAGGAGAGCTCCCACGAAATAAAGCTGATGAGAGTGATGGAGAGAAAGGAAACGCTAACTCGTCCACTTTAAAACCGTTTGCTGTAAGTGAGAGCAATCACCTATCTCCTATTAGCTGTTTCGGGACAAGGTAGATAATCATGGAGTGTTGAACGCAACATCGGATCATGTCCATGCGTATTATGTGGGAATATATTTCCTCCGTGGTGATTTTGTATATTGTATGAGGACACAGGCATATTAGACTAGCTAAATGAAAACGCTACGATCGATTTGAAACAAAAGCTTTAATATTAGTTTGTCAGCTATGGTGGAAGCTGTCAGTATCGTGGGTTCTGTTATTCAAATCTGGGCGACAACACTGGGTTTTGGAGAAGTAAAAGGTGACCGAATTTATGATACAATATATAGGTGTCCGATTAACTATATTGCACCTGTCATCGAAGTCAGTTATCGATTCTATAACACTTACATATACACACTGATAACCGTGCAATTATTAGACGATTTAGCACGGTTAAGAACTTTGTGACGTATGAAATCTAAACCCGTGATCTTGACACGCAGCTGAACAAAGGTAGATATTCCTCCGCTGACGATGAGAAATTAAGAGATCTGGCTAACAAACGAATGAACCAGGGACCGACAGGCAAACGAAATGGGGAATACGGATATTTAAAGGTATTAATTTCGTTTTATATTATTAACAAATACGTAAATTACTGTCTCAAGTTTAACTGTTGGTTCCATCGTGGAATTGATTACGAATAGGCTTGTATGCATGTATGTTTCACACAGTCTCAGGTGGCAGAAAGACTGCGCCCCCTTCTGAGAGACCACATAAACTCGTCCATTGATATTGGCACTCTGCCAACTGAGGCGGAAGGCACATTTCAACAAAGGGAAGAAAGGTTGTGAACGTTTGCCATATTTTCCCAATCTTTCATGGTAATCATTGTTGATAATCAATTTGAGTAGTGCAATAGAATAGAAATAATGTTTTCATAGGCGTGCTAAATCGTTATTTTATGCACGGTTAGTGTGGGAAAGTTGATAAATTTTAGAGCGCGGGCTTCGCCCTTGCCCTAAAATATAATCTTTCTCCCACTAACCGTGCGTAAAATAACGATTTAGCACGCCTATGAAAACATTATTTCTTAAATTCAGAATTTTTTCCAGTGTGATCAAGCTTGAACGAGCAGTCTGACATTACTAAGTCATGACGGCGCATGATATTTGTTTTGATAAACTCCTGGGAAATTTATGGATTTCCAGATGTCCAAAAGTTGGTATTGAAATTACAATAATTTCAACCTCCATATATCTGGAGCAAAACAGGCTTGACAAATCATTATGATTTGACGGTTGATAATTTGAGGTCAAAATGTGGGAAGTCTGAATAACTATAATCTTGAATGGGTAGAATTTAGTGTTAGGATGACTGTTTCTTGGTAAATCAGAGCTACTTGTGTTGAATGAGCCAGTCCCGAATATATACCTTCGTATAATAAAATTTAACTTATACGTATTGCTAAAGGAGGAAACAGTAAAATAGCTACTGTTATTGTACCCCGCCGCAACGCGGCCGTATGGCAAGCCGTTTTACTATTTATTCAGTATTTGGTGATATCATCAAATATTTGCTGATATCATCAAATGTTTTACTGATATCATTAAATATTTGCTGATATGAACAAATATGTCATGTTATATTTAAATATTTGATGATATCAGCAAATCGTTTGATGATATCACTAAAGGATTTGCTGATATCAATAAAGTGCTTTACTTTTTAGAATAAAAGTTGGCCATTCTCATAATCCGCATTCTGGCTGATGACGTCACGGCAGGAACCGGTTTGACATGTTTGAAGTCAAAATGGCGGATCACAGGCAAAACGAATGCAGCCCGAGCTCAGATTCAGACCACAATTATAGCTTCGATAGCAACTCCGATGGAAATATTTTTGACACAGAAGATACATAAATAAATAAGTAAATAAGTACATGCAACCATACTTTATTAAAGTTTCAAGCAATTATTCATACTACATTAATGATAATCTTTATAATCTGACAATCTTTGATTTTTTTATTTTTATTTTAATAGCTTATTTACATTGTTTCATTTTCATTGTCTATCGTACATAAAAAATAATTAACATCAGCAACAACAACAACTTCAAAATTGATTGGTATTTTCATTACCACCAGCTATGATTTTTTCAATAATTTGAGACATATATTACGGTATACATGTATGATTTAAAATTCAAATTAATATTCACTTGAGATCTATTCCGCTTTGTGACTGCAGATCTTTCTTTTTTTGGCATAGATGTAGCCAATCTCGTGAAGCTGAAGCCTGGTATATTAATGTCCTCCTCGTCGAACTCGCTCATGAATCCGCTCCGGTTTTCTGCTCCCGAGTGGAACACCGACGAATTCGCTAAGGAGAGGAGAACGTGGGCAGCAAACGTCCGCCCGGAGACGGCAGTCGTCGAGCGGGCATATAGGCCGGCGCTGTTCCGTGTCCGTCATCAACGGCCGAAGGCGAAGTCGTGAGTACAGGCCGAATCGATTTTTGGTCACTGGTGGAGACTCACACCACAAGCTGTAGTGTTACTACACCCTCCCACGGCACACCGTCGTGGCATTTTGAATAAAAAAGCTTTCTAGATGACTTAAAATTGAAAAATTTGGAGAGGCGTAAAATGGCGATATGTAGACTAAGAGATGCAGAAATCAAGATGGCCGCTCGACTTGTTCCTGCCGTTCTTCCACAAATTTGCCAAACGCATTCCTTGCGACAAGACGTAGGTTGCTATTGCGTTTCAGCAAGATCCACCTGAAGGTGGCGCCACTTTGTCTTGTTCCAATCGTCTGTGCATGTCCGTGGATGTCCGTGAGTAGTGTATAGCGAGCAATTTGCGTATCATTTCACCCGGATGTAACTATGACGTCACAACTGGATGGTTTTGTAACGAGTCTTTTGATTGGTTGAGGTGGTTGTGTGAGGTTGAATTTGATTGGTTGAGGTGTCGTCCCTGTTGTAAAGCAAGAGGGTGGATGTCGGCCCTGTTGTAAAGCAAGATGGCGGCTTGGTTCGGTGATGTTCGGGTGTGTTCGGTGTGGTTCGGAGCTGTTCGTGTGTGTTCGGGTGTGTTCGGGCCTGTTTGGTCATGGTGGAAAGCAAGATGTCGGTTGTCGGTGCTGTTGTAAAGCAAGATGGTGGTTGTCGTCCCTGTTGTAAAGGAAAATGGTGGTTGTGGGCCTTGTTGTAAAGCAAGATGTCGGAGTGGGTTCGTGAATGTTCGGGAATGGGGTGAAAAACATATAAAAGTAGGTGATTTTTAGTGAATGGGTTATAATCATTGGACTACTTTGGGAAGTTTTTTCACCACTGACCTGATTTGCCTGCCTGCCTGCCTGCTTGTCCAGTCAGCTTGCCTGATCCGTTCCAGCTCCTGCCTGACCTGTTCCTGTCTCACCTGTAACCACTCAACCAGCCAGCCAGCCTGCTCCTGCCTGCCTACTTGTCCAGCCAGCCTGCCTGATCAGCTCCTGCCTGCCCTCTAACCAGCCACCCTGCCCCGTGTGTTTGGAAGCATGATACGTGGAGAAGATTTTCCCTTTGACCCAGCAGTCCCTCCTGTAGAAGTTTTGCCTGAAGACGAGCGTGTGAGGCAGCTTTATCAACGACACTGGCCTACCATACGCCATTGTTTTCACCGTAACCGTCGTCTATTGGATTTGTATAACTTTCGACTGGAAGACTTCACGTATTTGTCTACTTACGCTGAGAGCATATTCAGAGACCAGGTGACAGCGTTCAAGTTGAATATGACATTTGGGTATATTTTACGGCATAAGAACACGGACCAGCTGCGGTATTATTACCCGAGTAATAATACGTATGTGTTTGACGAGCCGTTCACCATAACGGAAGACATTTCCCTGCAGCCACTGCTTGAACAATTGATTACGTTGGATCCGTTGCAATGGGCCCTGTTGCAACGTCCCAATTCCGAATGGCTTGTGGAAAGGGTGACCAACGTCACATTTTTCGTCACGAAAATGAGAGATCATCCTATCGGTGCTCCTGTACTACTCCCTCCTTGGCTGCTTCGTCGACGCGGCCTGTATCCATTAACGCAAGGGAGACATGGGCCCTACAAAGATCGGAAATGTTTGTTTCGGTGTTTGGCCGTACATGTGGACGAGTGTGACCCCAAGGCTTGTGACAGAGTGGCCAATCACTATTGGCAACAGTACTTAGAGCAGCAAGACATGGATGAGCGTCACTTCCGTGGCGTTCCTTTTAAGAATTTGGATGACGTGGAAACCTTATTTAACATCAATATCTTTGTATACCGATTACAACGGGAGGACGATACATTGGTGGCTGAATTGGTGCGTCGTTCCACAGAACGGTATGCTTCTACCATGAAAGTGAATGTGTTCGACTACAATGGCGTGAGTCATTTTTCGTTGATACACAATATGAGCCAGTATTGTGAGTCTTTCAGTTGCGCCCAATGCCATCGGGTGTTTCACCGTACTTTCAACTTACATCGACACGAGAAGAGTTGTACGAACGCTGTGAAGCGCGTCTATCCTGGTGGTGTGTATCATAATACGCCTACTATTTTCGAGGAACTGGCCGATGAGGGTCTCATCATACCTGAGGCGGACCGTTATTTTCCGTACCGGGCGTGTTATGATTTTGAGGCCTTGTTGGAGCCCATGGACTTGTTTTCAGCCAAAACACAGTTTACGCAGCGCCATATTCCCCTCAGTGTGAGCATTTCCAGCAACGTACCTGGCTATGACGCTGCACCGGTCTGTTTCGTGTCTACCGGGGATGCCCATGAGTTAATCTCCCGCATGATGGGATATTTAGAGGAAGTCAGCGCGGCCAGTACGGAATTGTTGGTGTGTAAGTTCCAGGACATACTGGACCAACTGGACGATCGTATTCCTATACCGGGTGTAGCGTTTAGTGATGATGAAGAGTCGGAGTCGGAGTCCGTGTCGGAGTCGGAGCCTATGCAGTCGCAGGATGATGTGCCTTTACCCAAACCGTATGCCGAGAAATTGAAAGTGCGCTTTTTACAATACCTAGGCCAATTACCCGTGCTGGGGTTCAACTCGGGGCGCTATGATTTAAATATGGTGAAGGAATTTCTCTACCCTTACTTGGCCCAGGCGAATACCCTCAAGTCGGTCATCAAGAAGATCAATAATCATATGGCCCTGACTACCACATCACTCCGTTTCCTGGATGTACGCAACTACCTAGCGCCTAATTATAGTTATGATCAGTGGGTGAAGGCGTATGACTGTGCACAAACGAAAGGTCGGTTCCCTTACACGTATATATCGACGCTCCATCGTTTGGCGGAAACACAGTTACCACCGCGGGAGGCCTTCTTTAACGATTTGAAGCAAGTGGAATGTCCGGAAGACGCGTACCGTGAACTAGAGCAGGTATGGAACGACCAACACATGGAGACGATGCGAGATTTCCTCATATGGTATAATAACCTGGATGTGGTTCCTTTCCTGGAAGCGGCTGAGAAAATGGTTCAACTGTTTCGTCGTGAAATGCATGTGGACATCTTCAAGGAGTGTTTAAGTTTACCGGGTGTGGCGCTTCGCCATCTTTTTCAAGCGTGTCCGACGTACTTTTCGTTGATACAGCAGAAAGATGCGGACATGCATGAGTGTTTAAAGGCGAACATTGTGGGTGGTCCCAGTCTTATATTCCACCGTTATCACGAGAAGGACGTGACTACTCTGCCGGGTGGAAAATCTTGTGCTAAGATTATTGGTTTCGATGCCAATGCGTTGTACTTGTGGTCACTCGCCCAACCTATGCCCAGTGGACATTACACACGTTGGTTGGTCGAAGGGCGGCATTTTACGCCCCAACGCGCTTCTTCCAAACATCTTGCCGACCAGTGGATAGATTGGGAAGCCTATCGACGGGGAATTACTATACGACACCAGACCAACGCCACAGAGAAGCGCATAGGCGATCGTCGCCTCCCCGTCGATGGGTTTGCCCTGGTGGGTAACACACCCACTGTATTCCAATTTTACGGTTGCTATTGGCACGGTCACGGATGCCATTTTAGTGCTGGGTGTTTCAACGACCGACGTGGGAAAACAGGTGAGGAATTACGGAAAGAAGTGGTGGAGAACGCGGATTATGTGAAAGAGAGAGGTTACCATCTCATTGAGATGTGGGAGTGTCAATTTCACACCCTGTGTGAGGCCCTACCTCATTTACGGCGTTTCTTAAAAGAGCGCGAGTATCCGTTGAGTCGTCGTCGACTGCTGAGTCTACCCCAGATGTTCGACGCCATTCGTTCGGGGGACCTGTACGGCTTTGTCGAATGTGATTTGCATGTTCCCGACACTCTCAAACCTGTCTTCGCCCAGTGCCCGCCCATCTTTAAGAACACGCTGGTGGGTCGAGATGATATTGGGGCGACCATGGGGGCCTACGCAGATCAACACGGGTGTTTACCGCATCCGCGTCGCATGCTCATTGGGAGTATGTGGGGAGAGAAGATGTTGTTGGGCACTCCGCTATTGCAGTGGTATATGCGGCACGGTCTGGAGATTACGAAAATACACCAAGTCATACAGTACGTACCTCACGCCTGTTTTGCGGCGAATGCCGACATTGTGACGTCTGCCCGTCGTCAAGGCGACCAAGACCCCAGTAAGGCCATCATCGGTGAAAGTTGGAAGCTCACGGGCAACGGCTATTATGGCAAAACAGTAACCAACCAGGACAAGCACGTGAACGTGAACATTTGTACGACGCCTCAAGCCCGCAAAAAGGTCAATTCTCCTCTCTTTCGGTCGGTGGAGGTCATCGATGACGACACGTATGAAATCACTTCAGCCAAGAAGACTATCCGTTACAACTTACCCCTGCAGATTGGATGTATGGTATACCAGGTGGCCAAGCTGCGCATGCTGCAGTTTCTATATGACTTTATGGGTGTCTATTTTAATGCATCAGACTGGCAACTCATGGAGATGGACACGGACTCGGCCTACATGGCCGTCTCTAATGCGGATTGGGAGTCCCTGGTGAAACCCGAGTTACGGCACCAGTATGAGATGGAACGGGACCAGTGGTTACCGCGACGTGACCATTACCAGTATGATAAGCGGACGCCCGGGCTCTTCAAGCTGGAGTGGAGTGGGGATGCTATGATTGCGCTCTCCTCCAAGACGTATTACTGTTACGGGGGAGACGAAAATAAGTTTAGCTGCAAAGGAGTGAACCGGCGCGATCCCAACATCGACAAAGCTCTTTACCTGGACGTGTTGCAAAGCCAGGCCAGTGCGAGTGGCACGAATCGAGGATTCCGTGTGGTGGGCCATCAGATGCGCACCTATATCCAGCAACGAGACGCCTTTACTTTCTTTTATCCCAAACGAAAAGTATTGGCCGACGGTGTCAGCACTACCTACTTGGACTTGTAAAATGTCGAACATTAACTGTGGAGTCACGAGTTATAAAAACTGTAAAAGTCAGGATGGCCGAGTGGTCTAAGGCGCCAGTCCTAAGTACTGGTGGGGTGATACCCTGCGTAGGTTCAAATCCTACTCCTGGCAGAACTTTTTTTAATCACTACTACTACTACTATTCTATGTGTACATACCACCTGTATTCTATTTGTATATATCCTTCTTGTTGACTTAAATAAAGAGAGAGAGTCAAAATCATTTTTTTGTGTTTTTTCAACTCTTTATTCAACAATGATTCACGTCAGAACGTCATAACAATATAATGTGATAATAATAGGGGTCTGCGCAGTACATGTTTTAAGTGAACCAGAGAAATGGCGCATGCACATTAAACCGAGAGGCCGTCCAGTCATAGACCAGGACATCACGGTCTTCGGCTTGACAATAATCATCAAACATATGTACAATGGTGGACAGTGAATGTCCTCTACTCCGGTGAGTGAGATAAAACACACAGTACTGTCCGCACACACTACTCAAGGGGCCTTGTAATCTTTGCGTATTCCAACGCCACTCTGTCGTTGAGACGTCCATGAATTTCACTAAATCGGCATGGAGAGGTGCAAGTCCGTAGGAATCAAAGTATTCGCCTTGGCCTTGGGTGTCCACGTATACCGCTATCCAATGTTCACCGGGTCGACTCTTCGGGTCTGTATTTAGGATGTAGGCTGCAGGGGTGGTGGAGTGGATGGGAAACACATTGCGTGGAAATACACCTCGAAAGGGGATCTTGGGATCTCGCTGGAGTATGCGCATCAGCTGTTCTGTATCCATGGTTTAGTTGGCGAAGTCACACAGCACGTTTCTTTGCGCATCCACGCTGATGACGTTGTCAAACTCGGCGTAGCAAATCACGTTGATGGTGCTGGGTAGAGCCACGGAGAAACGCAGTTCCAACCGTAGGTTTCCTTTCTTCAGTAAAGCCAGTTGATGATCGTGTTCCAAGGTAGGGGTGAGGTCAAAGGCGAACAATGTGTACCCACGGCTAAAGTCTTTTCGAGTGATGGTATTGCCTTCGTCCTGGTTGTTTTGTCCTGTGGCTATAAACAGGTTCAGGTAGGACCGCACATAGTTTCCGTTAGTAAAGTCTGGTTGTAAGGGTCGGGCTGGAATTTGATGGCCGGCCACGTGCAGTGCCACAAAGTTGATGTTGAAATGATGAAATTTGAACGGATTCTCAGCCAAAGCTCCATTGAATGCGGTGTTGGTCACACACCCCACGGTAAGACGTTTAGGCAGATCTCCTAGAAATAAATTCTCTCTGTTGGCCATCATCGTCCCTGCGGGTACCGAGAACACCTTGGTCTGTACGCGTCGGATGGGATACAGGGCTGGTTTTTTCGCTAAGGCTTGCATGTGACTCAGCAACACCCCCTGTTGCAAATCTACCGTACGGACAAACAGGACTGCATCTTCAATGACGATCTTGGACTCGAGAGCTTCCGCCCCACCGGCCATTAAGGCAAACAAAGGTGAGGCACGGATCAACTTGATCTTGATGGTTACACCGTTCATCATGTAGCGATCTTGCATGAACAGATCGGCGTGCAGTCGTCCCATCATATCGATGGACTTGCTTTCGCTTGCTAATCTTTTGCGTCTGGCGTACCCAGTATTGCCAGGGAGTAGATAGTTGTGGTATCCGGGTGTATCCCTGTGGTACAGCTCAGCTTGTAAGTGTGATAGTTTGGCATCACTGCCGTACGACAACAGCGTCTCCAGGTAGGCTCGATACGGATAGGTATTGGTGGACGTACTGATGAGTCTATCGTTCAGACTGATATCCACCTGTTGGAACAGGGAGTGCAGCCAAAGATTGACCGGGCTTACATTTGTATCGGCCGCTAGGTTCGTCCCATCCCTGTTCGTTATTTTAGCTTTGACGTACAAGTAGGAGTTGGCTAAATCCAGGTAGGCCGTATCATTGTTTTGAATGGAAAATTCTACGGGCCCCACGCCCGTCAGGCTAGCCAGGGGTCGATGTTCTACCCAACGTCCTTCGGCTACACTGGTTTGAGTGGGTGGAATAGTCCACAAATCCAATTCACTGTTGGTAGACGGACATGACTCGGAGTGAATGAAGGCCATTATGCGAAGATGTCTCTCCTACTACTATTACGTCTCTTCTTCTTCTTCTTCTTCTGGGGTTTAGTCCTTCTCTGGGGTGTGCGTCGTCGGTGGGTGGGCCGTCGACTGACTCTTCGCGGTGTCAGTCTTTGTCTTTTAAGGGCTTTGGCCAGCAACACACCCCCGGCTTCTTTAGCCCGGCGTTTGAAGGCTTGTCGGGGTGCTGTGCCTTCCATCACATCCTCGGCCATGCGCAATCCACTTTGTACCGCTTGTTTCCCTACCGTTTTCACACCCCGTGTCACCATGGGCAGGAATGTTTTGACGATACTCCCCAGTATGTTTCCCAATCCATGTCCACGTTGCATGCGTGCCCCACTAAACATGGACATGCCGCCTCCCGTTTGTTTTTTGTAGTAGTCGGCATAGCTGGGCGTATGGCACTCGTAAGGGACGTACATTATTATACGAAGTGAGGAGAACGGGTTTGTCGGAAAGCAAGTGTCAGCACCACTTTTCCTCGCTCGAATGGGATCGGCCGTCCCGTGTCATCTCTTATATCCACCGTGATCGTGTCGATATCGGTATGGCGTACGGGCAGGAACATGATAGGGTTGAAACTGTGGGTGGCTTGTTCGCCATACGTCTTGCTAATGGGCACCACTCGTAACAGAGGTGTGTTCATATCACCCACAATATGGCTGTCCACGGCATCCGAGTAGACGTACAGTGCGTACAGGCCTTCTTTCATATCCATCAAATGGGAACCGTACTCATTGGTCGGACCCCTCATGACGACGTGGTGAGACAGCCGTAACATTTCCTCTAGTCTAGAACTGAGTTTCGCGCTCACGAGCGGGGACAGCCGGATAAAGCTCTTTTCGTTGTGTTCGTTGACCTCGAAGCACAGGTTATTCTTCAAGCGCATGGATAACAGGGGTGATGCATCATTCGTGAACTTCAGTAGAGCCTCGTACGTCATCAAGGCATTCAGAGCCTCTACGAACTTCTGCGGTGTATCGTATTGGCCTGCGGGGAGCGTCAGTCTGTAGATTTTTTCTTCGTAGACCACTTCGTACCATATTTCTCCGTGTTGTACGTTGTACCATGAGTAAGGGTATTGAATCTCCACCAGTCCACATTCCCAGCGTCCCGATAAATGTAACGGTTGAGGTAATTGCGTGACATACTTGGTCAAGGTGTTGTCAGGAAACACGTCGAGTGAGCTATTACTGGGCAACGTCAGGTAAAACATGATGACAACTGATGTGGTTGTGGCTTCTGCACCGGTTTTTTATAGTATTATTAGTAGGGTTCCCAGTGACTGGCCTTGGGGGTGGGGGTCCCCACTCGGCGTTGTGGCAGTGATTTGAAACGTCCAAAGCGTCGTGCTGGTGTTTTGGGTGGTGACATCAGCTCCCAAGAGGGTGTTGGTCGTGATGGTGGTGATGGTGGGTGTCGGGTGTTCGATTGCTCCATAAAGGCCCAACGGTTAGGATTGCCTACCAATTCTTGTGGGATGTGCGTGTCTTTTAAGCCTTCAGCAAACACTTCCCAGCCCGGGGGGTTGGAATGTTTGCGTGCCCGTACCATATCGTTGATCAAATCGGTGATATGAGACCCCGGTACCACTTTGTTTCGAATCAGTAGCTTTCCTTCCGCATTCCAACCCATATCGGCATGTTGTTTCACCCGGTCCAACAATAAACGGGCCCGCGTCTTGTAGGCTTTAGGCACACTGCTCAACACTTCTTCTTCCAGCTGAGGTGATGGAGCAGCCCCTGTTGTAGTTGTGGGTAGTGGTGTGGGTAGTGGTGGTGGTGGCGTAGTACTAGTACTACTTGCTACGCCTCTATATTGATCCATAAACGTCTGGTACCGGTTCAGTGTATGATGGTAGCGTTGAATTTTCTCGTGATCGGAGAGTCCACGTTGTTGCAGTATAGTATTCATTTCTTCATCCAGAGATTGGAGTTGTTGCACGGTGGCCGGCACGGGATAGGGCGATTGTAAACTCTGTAACAATCGCGGTTCGACCAGCATCATTTTTTTCGTATGTTCCATGTTAGCGTCTTCCTCCCCCTCCCAAGATGGAGCCGAGTAATGGCCCCAGTACACCAACGGCTAAGGGAGCGAGGAGTGCACCGAGAAATCCACCGCGCTGTAACACCTGTTTCTTTTTCTTCAAACTCTCCGTCTTCTTGACTAACGTTCTGAGACCTGCCTTGTGCCGTTGCAAGTGCCCCTTCTGTACAGCACTGAGGGGGACATTGCCTTTTAACACATTATGGGCCACTTCACACAAACACCGTACCAATTCGGGCTCCGCGCCGCGCACCAGGGCCCGGCCCACCTCCGGTGGCGCGCTGCGGAGTACGCGGAGCGCGGGCGCGTGTCTGCGTATCCGTGCCGACATGATGAGTGATGGCTAGAGTGGCTTGTCTTCTTCTTTTATTTTTTTTTTTTTTATTTGGGCGTGTACACCGTCTGGATCTCGTCGGGAAAAATGTGAGTACGCAATCGAAGGGTAGAGGGCGTGTCTTGTTTCAAGTCGATGAGTAGATAGCCGTGAGCGGGTTGGGTGGCATCTTCAAAGGCTTCTCGTACAAAGGCCGTGTTTTTAGGGTACATCTGTTGGGCCAGATGGGTAATTTGCGAGGCGTCTCTGGGGTTTTTGAATAACACCACATACTGAGCATTCAAACTAATGTTCCGGTGCTCTTTGTTCTTACTGAAGAGATTCTGCACGATGTAGATAATGCTCAACCGACGATGATGGCTGCCTTTGGTAAAGAGACGGGTGATTCGACTGTCCGTTTCCGTCATGAGATCGTCCACCACTACCAACGTGTCTTGGGGTGTATCCTCAGGGGGTAAGCCTTCCACTAAGGTGAGTCCCGGGACACGGGCCAGTGCCTCGTACGCGGGTTGCCAAGCTCCATAACACCACAGGATTCCAGCTACAGGCGGTGAAATCAGGGCTGCCCTGTGTTCGATGAGGCGTTGAACGAAGTGTGTTTTTCCCGATGCTGTCGGTCCAGCGATGAGACACGTGAAAGGATGCTGCCATCGAGGATCCATAGTTTTTTTTTTCTTATTTGGTGATTTGCGCTTGCCGATTAGAAGCCCACCAGCGTTCTCGTGGATCCCACCGGGGATCGTAGTCCAATGGGTACCGTTGTGGGTACCGTTGCCGTGGTAAACGTGATTCACCGGAGCCCAGGTGAATCGTGTTGGTAGGTGTGGGGGTGATGGTGTAGTGGAAACGTTCGAATCGGCGAGTAGATACGGCACCGGTAGGTTGATGGCGGTGGTGAGGTCGAGTAGTACGCTTAGACGGTGGTATGGTAGGGCTGAGTGTGGTGATGATAGGTTCCGTCGTCTCAGGGGTTGATACGGCAGGCTGACGGTCAGGTGGAGGTGTACGCTTAAAAAACGGTGTGGTAGAGGCAGGCTGGTGGTGAGGTCGAGGAGTACGCTTAAAAAACGGCGATGTAGGAGGGCGAGTCGTCGTGGTCGTGGTGAGGTTGGTACTCGTACTGTTGGGGTGTTGCACTTGACGTTCAGGCACCGGTGGAGCAGCACTTGGACGACTGAGTGTTGAAAAACAGGATATCAGGTAGGACAAATCGTAGAACACACCTCCAAATAAGGTACCCAGAAGCACTACTGCACACAACAGCGTACCGACTTGTCCTTTTCGAGTCTGTAACAGTAAGGGTAGACGACGTTCACTCTCCATGGTATCCCATCTACACTGATGGAGGCTGGTGATGTGCGGTAGAATTTATAGACGTTTCATGTCACGGCCGGATACCCAGGAATTAAACGAATTGGGCCACCCTTGCCATTTGACGAAATGATAGGGGATTCCCCGTCGACGTTCCGTTTTCAAAATCTTTTCCACCGTGTAGTAATCTTTCCGTGTTTTCACCACCGGTTGTAATTCGGCTTCATAAAACGTGCCTTGCAGTGTTTCGCCATGTAAATCTTCCAGTTGATAGACGTGTGGCTGTCGAGGTTTATGGCGAACAATGACAAAGTGCTCGTCACTCCAGTTCGGCAAATAACTTTTCTCAAATTGTCCTTTCACTTTACTCACGCGTACCACATCTCCACGTTTGTAACGGGGTGACGTGCGTGATGATGATGATGGCTCCTGGTACAGCGTACGGCGCACTTGATGTTCGTTGCCTTTTGTCACATCGAGGGGGGCTCGCTCGATACTGCGATGATAGGCTCGATTGTACCCTTGGACCAGTTGAGGTAGTACATCGAGGTAGCGTCGAGTGTTTTTGGCGGTAAAATACTTATACATCCGCCCTTTGAAGGTGCGATTGAATCGTTCCACCACAGAGGCTTTGGTCTCGTTATACGTATGGAAGAAAAATACTTTCTGTTTCTTCAGAAAGGCTTGAAAGGGTCGGTTGAGAAATTCTGTGCCTTCATCCGTTTGCAAATACAGGGGTTTGCGTCCCGTCTTGAAAATCTGCTGGAATGCCCGTATCAAATTCTCTCCTGTTTTGGTACGAACGGGCAGGACCCAGGCGTACTTGGATAAAATATCGATACAGGTCAACATGTACCGATAGCCATCATTGTGGGAAGCAAATCGACTCATATCCACCAAATCCGCTTGCCATTGTGCGTCTACACCTCCGACGATCACTCGGTTACGGCGAAAATGTCGTCGAGCTGCTCGATGTAAACTATACGTGTCTTGGGTTTTTAACCAGTCTCGTACTTCAGTTCGATTAATGCCTTGCGAACGGGCAGCTCGAGCCAGTGCGCCCACAGCACTATAGGCGGCTGGGCTGGTAGGATTGTAATATAAATCGGTTAACACCTTGTTCACTGTAGACGCCTTTTTTCTCTGGGGTGGGGGCCGCTTCATAACCGTGTTCTTCTTTTTACCCTTCATCGTCCTGGTAGGTGGCCACGTGCTGTGTGGTCGCTTCATCAGGTGACACTGACACGCTAGCCTCTGTGCGTTCTCTAGATATAGTACTTTCGTTCCGGTCTGTAGTACTAGTATCGTCATCATCATCATCATCATCATGTTGTAGTTTTTCATCCGGTTCAGCAAACGCGTCTTCGATAGCACGAACCCACGCTAATTGATCGGGGGATCGATCGTCCGGTGTAAACAGCTGATCGACAATAGGCACCATTTTCTCCAAGGCTGCCCATACATCGGGGCTTAGGGAGATACTTCGCTTAGGCTCTTGGTAGCGCCCCACACGCCATCTTTTTCGTGTGAAAAGGGGTGGTAGGGAATATACATAGATGGCATTGTCCAGGTGGATCACGTCTCCGTACAATTCATTGCTCAACACCCGTTTAAATTTAGTCCAACCATCGCGCTGTAGCTTTACCGTATTCGATAGCTTCTCACCGGGCACCCAGTAAATCGCTGCATCGTCTTTCGCCAGGGTGACTCTATCTTGATAAACATATAACCGCACACTGGGTGTAAGAGGCAGAATGGCTCGTAGATAAGTTGACATGCTTGCTCTGTAAATGTCGAACGGTGAATGATACACACTCTGTGTCAGCCCCTGATATTTATAGTGTGAAAAGGGGGATTCTAGCATACATGTGCATGCCTATGTGTGAATGAGAGTATGACTCGCGCGACCCTTTTCAGGGCCAACCATCATGTTATTTCAATACATGCAATCATTTAACCAGTATGACAAAAAATAGCACAATCTCAGGATTGTAAATTAACCCAGGAAGGGTGGTGGCGCGCGGACGTCGGCGTAAACATTTGGGTACTCTCCACGCAATCATTGAACATGGGAATTGGCTAGTGTGAGAATGTACCAAAATCAAGGGCTTCTGGCGAAAGTGAGAGACTGTTCCATCATTATCATGCTCATCATGCTCTTTTTTCACGCGGCCCTTTTCAGGGACAAACCTCCAATGTTATTTCAATACATGCAATGATTTAACATAGGAACAGATACTCGCCTGTATATTCTATAGTATTATTACCAATCTGCAAAATCTCAGGATTGTACATTAACCCAGGAAGGGTGGTCGCGCGGACGTCGGTGTAAACATTTTGGTACACCCACCAATCAGCGATGCGATGTCACTTTGATGCTATTAATAGACACAATCATTTAACATGGGAGTTGGTTAGTGTGAATTTTCGTGTCAAATCAAGGGATTCTGGCGTAAGTTAGAGAGACTGAACCTCAACATGCATGCACGCCACGCGGCCCTTCTTAGGGACAAACCTCCAATGTTATTTCAATACATGCAATGATTTAACATAGGAACAGATACTCGCCTCTATATTCTATAGTATTATTACCAATCTGCAAAATCTCAGGATTGTAAATTAACCCAGGAAGGGTGGTCGCGCGGACGTTGGCGTAAACATTTTGGTACACCCACCAATCAGCGATGCGGTGTCACTCTCATGCTATTAATACACACAATGATTTTAACATGGGAATTGACTAGTGCGAATTTTCGTGCAAAATGAAGAGATTCTGGCGTAACCCAGGAAGAGTGGGGAGTTGAGACTAGGGACCAATGAGATGGCGCCAATTAGAGCCAATGAAATGTCTTTGAAAGAACCAATCAGCCATCATTAAAAAGAACCAATGAAACCCGTATGCCATGATTGAAACTACCAATGAAAAACTACTGTATTTTCGTATAAAGCCAGCGGGAGCGTGCATAGCGTCACTCCAAACACATACCTTTGAGAGAGAAGAACAAGATGTATCACCACGAAAGGAAAGTGAGAATGGTCGCTAAGATGTCTACCACGCGGGGAGCAGCAAAGATGAAGGCCATGAAAGCCAAGAAAATAAGAAGAGAAAAGACCTACTGGATGGAGGCCATGAAGTCGTGGGCCCAAGAAAATATCAACATGACTATCGACAAGTGGGCCCAGCTTCATGGTCTCATTACGGCTGCTCCCCGCGAGCTAAACGGAGACGATTTCATCAGTTTCCTGGAAACAGTTCTACGACAACCGGAACACCAAGAAGCAGAGGAGATGCCCCGCCGGCGGCCCAAATTCTACCTGCCAATTTCTGCCACAACAACATACCGATAACACCGGAGCCGTCGGCGAGGCGGTATACCCTACAGCCTGCCGGAATTTTTATTCCATTGGAAGAAGAGTGAGAGGAGATTAAACGGCCCTTTTCAGGGCCAACCAACCCCTTTTCAGGGGTCAACCAACGGCCCTTTTCAGGGCCACCCCATTCTTCGAAAGAGGAACTTCTAAACAAGGCACATTCAATTGAAATCCTACAATCTCCTCTCCTCTATATATATATTCTATAGTATTATTAGCCATCTGCAACACCAAAAAACAATCCCGGCCCCTCAACGGCCCTTTTCAGGGCCATCTCCTTACTTGAAACATAGACACAGTGAACGGATTGTAAAAATTAACCCAGGAAGAGTGGTGGCGCGCGGACGTCGGCGTAAACATTTTAGGTACTCTCCACATCGACTATCGACTCTATTAATAGACGCAATCATTTAACATGGGATTTGCTAGTGTGAATTTTCGTGTCAAATCAATGGGATTCTGGCATACATGTGCATTAAATACAGTGCACGCGGCCCTTTTCAGGGCCAAACCTCCAATGTTATTTCAATACATGCAATGATTTAACATAGGAACGGGTACTCGCCTCTATATTCTATATATAGTATTATTACCAATCTGCAAAATCTCAGGATTGTAAATTAACCCAGGAAGGGTGGTCACGCGGACGTCGGCGTAAACATTTTGGTACACCCACCAATCAGCGATGCGATGTCACTTTGATGCTATTAATAGACACAATCATTTAACATGGGAGTTGATTAGTGTGAATTTTCGTGTCAAATCAAGGGATTCTGGCCATCAAGGGGATTCTGATCAACACTGGTTTCAGGGCCAACCTAATCTTTTGAGGGCCAACCTCAATGTTATTTCAATACGTGCAATGATTTAACATAGGAACAGATACTCGCCTCTATATTCTGATATAGTATTATTACCAATCTGCAAAATCTCAGGATTGTAAATTAACCCAGGAAGGGTGGTCGCGCGGACGTCGGTGTAAACATTTTGGTACACCCACCAATCAGCGCTGTGGTGTGACTTTGATGCTATTAATAGACACAATCATTTAACATGGGAGTTGGTTAGTGTGAATTTTCGTGTCAAATCAAGGGATTCTGGCATACATGTGCATTAAATACAGTGCACGCCACTCTTTTTAGGGGCAATTCTAATGGTATAAACATAGGAATGGGTTTTTTAACATGGAAAAAAATTCATGTGTTATTTTTTTACCTATTGTTACCTTTAGGTGTGTGCATGTGCAGGAGTTGGGTGTTTTTTTATTTTTTGTGCTGAGTTAGAAGTCCCTCTTTCGGAGGAATGGTTGGCCCTGAAAAGGGCCTTTGGAGATGTAAGGGTTTACATCATTGGGGAGAAATTTATCCGCCGCCGGGTACACACGGGACAATCCATGGTGACAAAAATACACTCTAGGGGTGTATCATTGAACATAGGGTCGTGTTTTGGGTGGGTCTGTGTGGCATCCATACAGCGTAGACACAGGGCTTGGTGGCCGCAGGGAAATATTGCATATTTTGCAAAACGTGTAGCGCATTGTACACAGCGTAAAAACCGGGCTGGTGTCCATTTTACGGGTGGTGCCAGTCTTCTTTTTATGGTAGTAGCGTAGTCATGCAGGTGTTGAATTTCTTGTTTTTGTTGTTGACTCCTTTTTCTTTTTCTTCCTACGCTTTCCTCCTTCTCTTCTGGCTGTATTTTCGTTCCCTGTCCTCCCACGCCTTCTTCTTTTTCTTCTTGTCCTGCTTTTTTTTCTTCCGGATGTACCAACTGATCGGGGCCGGGTAGCAGTTGAACTTGGCTATCTTCTTCTTGATCATAGTGTTGGAACACATGTTGGAGCATTTGTTGAAACGGTGGCCTTTCCAGAGAGGTGACATCATCATCATCATCATGCTGTAGTACCGGTTCTTCTTGTTGATCTGTAAATAGGCTGGGCTGTAATATATCATCTATATCTAGCCATTGGTCCTCTATCGGTGGGTGTTGTGTACTTTCCAGCGCAGTGACATCATGCTGTGGTACCGGTGAGTGTTGTTCATCTGGGGGCTGTAATATATCATCCAGCCATTTTGTGTTCTGCATCGGTGAGAGTGATAGGTCACTATCACTCAGCAACTCTTTTATCACTGCATCAATATCCATTATTTCAGACATCATGTAATTGTGAATGAACAAGATAAAAAACACTGCTATTTATACCGTACAGCACACGGACGTCAGCGAAATGGTGGCTCCAAACATGCACGCTGCACGCTGCAAGAAATTTTGTGTTTCTTTGACAATTTTAAACCCCGTGTGATTTTGCAATAAATGCCAGGTCAGTATAAAAATTATTTCAAATTGAACGGGGGCAACTCAGGGATGTAGCATTTAAAAATTAAGAAAATTAGCAGTAGACTAAGCCACTATTTTAATGATTTCATCCATTTTAGACGCGTAAGACAAAAAAAATTAACCCAGGAAGGGTGGTTGCGCGTGCAAAATCTCAGGATTGTAAATTAACCCAGGAAGGGTGGTCGCGCGGACGTTGGCGTAAACATTTTGGTACACCCACCAATCAGCGATGCGGTGTAACTGTGATGCTATTAATAGACACAATCATTTATCATAACACTGCATTGCCCCCGAACATCTCCGAATGACGCCGCCATGTTGGTTTACAACAGGGCCGACACCCACCGTGTTGATTTACAACATGAGTGCCTACACATATATATATATTTAGCGCGATCAATGTTATTACCATTCATACACAATAATACATCATGACTACAAGAAGACTAGTATTCGAGGATCCTAGAGACCATAGGGAGGTCATTACACATGAAGAGGATGGCGGTGTCACGATTATTACAAGCCTACAGCGAGTGCATCAACGTCATATTGCCGATACGTTGAGACGCCAAAGTGCACAACAAGACCAAGAGGTGACGGCGGCTATGGATGAAGATAATAATGATGACACGGACGAAGAAGAACTGCCCACCGTACAGTGGTTAAACTGTAACAAACCACCAGGAAATACAGCGGCTACCCAAACGCCAATTATAACAACACCGGAAACAGAGACGCCAGCTACAACAGCACCACCTGAACAACAACAACAACAACAACAACAACAATACTCTTGCGACGAGGTAACCCGCATGAACGAAGAGATGCTGCGCCTACACGACCAGGTGGCCAGCCAAAACGAACAGATGGACGAAATGAGAGAAGACATGAAGCAAATGGACAGAGTCAAGGTTCAACTACAAAAAGACCTGCATAATGAACTAAGTAAAGCCAACTGCAGTGTGTGTACAAACGAGGAAACAGAGTACGCCCTATTTCCGTGCGGACATTTATGCGTATGCGAAGAATGCTGGGTGACACTAACGTGTACAGGGGATGAGTGCCACTGCAATGAAACCGACGAACAGCATTTTAAAATAAAGTGTCCCGTCTGCAGGAGGCAGGTGGCCGGAGTGAAGAAAATCTACCGCTCCTAAAAAACCAAGTGTAGTAACACTTTCCAACGGCCCTTTTCAGGGCCACCCCATTCCTTCGAAAGAGAAACTTCTAACTGAGCACAAAAAAATATAACATCAGCTCCCCCACTAAATGAACACTAACACGCATTTTTTTAAAAAAATTTTGAAATTTTTTTTTATTTAACACAATAGAATGAAACAAACATGTTTATCTGAATGTTTTCAACTTGAAAAATATGTTCAATATTTATACAACAACAACACTAACACAATAGAATGAACGTATTTACAACAGTGAAACTGGAAATATTGAATTTTAATATAATTATACGCTATCAATGGCGCTTCAATGAACGTATAGGAATAGAGTAAAATGTGTGAAAATGGTTTCATGAAAATGTTCAATAATTCGTCTTCACCACAGTGAAAAAGTGTTGAATTTTATAATAATACGCTATCAATGGCACTTCAATTAACGTGTAGGAATAAGGTCAATGTGTGAAAATGTTTTTTCATGAAAAGGTTCAATAGTTCCGTTTTCACCACAATGATCAGCGCGTATTAGGGAACGGTACTACTGTCCAGTTACGCAACAAGACTTGCTTGAACTCCTCATCGTTTTTCCGTCCCTGGTGTACATAGATGTAGGTAGTAATCTCTTCACGTGGAATGGTAGGAGGGCAGGCAGCTTCCAATGCCACGGCAATTTGCTCCTCGGTCACAACCTGTAATGCTTCAGTGATCAGCGCGTATGAGGGTACACTAATGTCCATACACGTATGCATTATTATGGGACTGTTGTTGAAACACCCTGCACAGGCTTCCAGACGCAGTTGTCGAACGCGAGGCCTCACCAGAGCCATAACTGTGTCAATGTACTTCAGATAAATAGTGTGAGACACCTGGTAATCCAAAGCTTGACGAATTGCAGCTGTCACACTCTGCAACTTGCGCCACACCGGTATTTTCAAAGTGACACCCTGAGGACAAGGAGCAAGCTGTTGTGTATCGGCCGTCATTTTCCATTTACGGATATGCAGCAGCAGGTCGTCGTTGAAATAACCAACACTCACATAGATGTCTTCACCTAGAGAAAATTTCACTTCGTTACCCGCCTGTTCGCCAATCACCGCATCCACGGCATAATAAACGGTCTCCAGTCTTTGCCAGGACTGCGAAGACAAGGCAATACGCCTAGGGCCTCTGTCCATATAGGCCAGTACATTAAAATGTACTTGTGCGTCTTTCACACTGACAGTCAAATTAGCTGAAAGCTGCCATATATCCGTGTGGGCCGACTCATAGGCCTGCTGGATTATGTTATTAATGGACTGCACAGACATAGGAAGTTGCACCATGGGGTCTTCTTCTTTTTCTTGTTCCCCTGGCTCTTCTTCATTTTGCTCATCCATGGCCTCAGGCACTGGCTGGAGAACGGGTTCAGGTATTTCTAAAGGGATTTGTCGGGACCCTCGCTTGGCACGTGCACCGCGTTTGGCTGGTACACCACACTCTGGGTGCATGTCCGTACGTTTGGTAGCTGTACGCTGTTCGGTAGTATCCATAACTAAGATACCCTCTTCTACTACAACGGGAATTTCAAGTAGATCAGCCAATTCTACATTTTCCGTCTTCTTCAGTGCATGCACGAACGCTAGAAATGCATAGGGACCACGACGCACTAGAGCATTGAGCAGAGCTTCGTTTTGTCGTGAAGGAGTCTTCTCCGCCATGATATCTTCCACACCCTGTTTCAGCAGTATTTTATCAACCATAAGCACATCACATATTGCCCCCGCATGCCGCATCTCATCAACCAGGCGAACACGGTTCTTCTGAAGGATGACTCTGTCGGCTGAATTCATCTTGACTATGGGCTCAGGCTGGTGAAGAACTGCTACCGTGTAAAAGTCTGGTGAATTTGCACTGGTAAAATGGAAAAAAGTACACGCAGGATCCACAACTCATACAAAGTAGGCAAGCAGAATGACTGGCTGGCTGGACAGGTAGGCAGGCAGGCAGGCAGGCAGGCAGGCAGGCAGGCAAATCAGGTCAGTGGTGAAAAAACTTCCCAAAGTAATCCAATGATTATAACCCATTCACTAAAAATCACCTACTTTTATATGTTTTTCACCCCATTCCCGAACATTCACGAACCCACTCCGACATCTCGCTTTACAACAGGGCCCACAACCACCATTTTCTTTTACAACAGGGACGACAACCACCATCTTGCTTTACAACAGCACCGACAACCGACATCTTGCTTTCCACCATGACCAAACAGGCCCGAACACACCCGAACACACACGAACAGCTCCGAACCACACCGAACACACCCGAACATCACCGAACCAAGCCGCCATCTTGCTTTACAACAGGGCCGACACCCACCCTCTTGCTTTACAACAGGGACGACACCTCAACCAATCAAATTCAACCTCACACAACCACCTCAACCAATCAAAAGACTCGTTACAAAACCATCCAGTTGTGACGTCATAGTTACATCCGGGTGAAATGATACGCAAATTGCTCGCTATACACTACTTCCGTGGTTGTTCATTCAAATTCTTCACAAGTGATAACTTCCAAATGCTTTATCGAATTTCTTTGATATTTGGCATATGCATCCCTTGTGACAAGATGTTGATTCGTATTGCGTTTCAGAAAGATCTGCCTGTAGTTGGAGCCACTGGGGTTCTTTCCGTTCTTTTGTGCTGCAAGCGATACCGCGATGAAATGTCGCTGGGAATTGAGTTTCGCCCACTTGCGCATACAGGTGGTGCCACCCGGTGGTTTCCGGGCAATAACTTGAGAACTACTCATCGAATTCTTCCCAAATTAGGCATGCATATACATTGTACCTTGCCATGAGATGTTGCTTGGGATTGCGTTTCATCCACTTCTGCTTACAGGTGGCGCCACCTGGTGTTAAAATCAAAATTTGTTTTCGGTCGTTAACTTGAGAACTGCTCTTCGGAATCTCCTCAAATTCAGCATGCATATACCATGCCAGGAGATGTTGGGTGGGGTTGACTTTCGCTCACTTGCACTTACAGATGGCGCCACCTGGTGGCAAAATACCAAATTTGTTTCCAGGTGATGACTTGAGAACCGCTCATCAGATTCTTCTTAAATTTGGTATGAATATACCCTGACATAAGATGTCGCTTGGGATTGCGTTTCGTCCACTTGCGCCTAAAGGTGGCACCACCTAAATCTAAATTTGATTTCGCTCATCCAATTCTTCTCCAATTTGGTATGCTGATACCATGCACTCAGATGTCCCTTGGGATTGTATTTCGCCTGCTTCTGCCTACAGGTGGCGACATCTGGTGGGAAAATCCGAAATGTGTTTCCGGCAATAATTTAACAACTGCTCATCGAATTCTTCTCAAATTTGGTATTCATATGCCATAAGATGTCGCTTGGGATTGTGTTTCGCACACTTGTGCCTACAGGTGGCGACACCTGGTGGCATATTTAAAATTTGGTTTCCGGACAATAGATTGAGGACGCCTTCAGATTCTCGTCAATTTTGCTTTACATAAAACATGCCTTGAGATGTCGCTTGGGGTTGCATCTCGGTTACATAATTTCCATGCTTCACTGCATGGAAACTATATTACAGCAGCAATCAACGTTTAGTCAGTCGTTTTGAGTTGATCTTAAAACTTGGGGAGGCAAAATCCAACGCCTATGAAGTAACAGTTGACCAACAATGCTAAAATTATTGCTGCTATTTCGGCGGGGGACCTAGCATCCTCTGGCTGCTTGTTTATAGATTTGCTAAGATCCTGGACAAAGTACTGGACAAAGTTAAAGTAAAGTGGCTCCCTACAATGGCCACCTTTTTTTCAAAGCGAATTGTTAGGCATACGTCTCCGTGTCGACCTCCGACCGATCAAAATTCGCATTGAAAATCTTGCACTTCTGTAATTTAAACAGACTATAAGTTCAGATATCATGACAAGTCACGTCATCCTACAAAATTTTGATTAAAATACTATTACTTAACCGTCCTTCACTGTCTTGCGGCAAGAATTGAAAAGAAATAGTTTGTTTAAGAAAGACACTTTTCATTCAGACCTATACGTTGTAGTGAATGGTGAGAAAAGTCACATTGACCTTCGACCGTTGTAACGTCAGAGATGACGCTAAATTTCCGGCATTTGACCTTTAAGGCGTCGGTATTCCTTCTGGGTGATGCGGTCACTTCCTCCACGGTATTAAGGTCACAGGTCTACTTCCACAGACAAAAAGCCTCGTTCCATGCGCAGCGGTCAAAGGTCACTTTCAGTCACGTTATCGAAACTGGAAGTTATGCCAATAAGGTCAAACAAACGTCATCGAGACAATGTCAGGGTTCGCACGCCTCCCGGAAATTCCTGGAAACTCCTGGGATTTAATTCTTATCCTGGAATGTCCTGAAATTATCTAGAAGTCCTTAAAACTCCCCATAAAAATGAAAATTTGTATTTTTGGTGATCATCTAATATATTGTGCTGCTTGTTTTTGTGTAAATATGTCACCAAGTACGGCAAAACAGAATTATATAACATTAATATAAAATTGTAAACACGGAGACGATGATCGCCTTGATCAGACTGCAGCCATGAGTGCCATTCCAACTGTACTGTGCCAAGGGAGACTACTTTGTATTTGTTGGCGTTAACAGTTTGCGACATTAATGGTAATACATTAGGCCTAACATAAAGTAGTCGACTGTCGTATCGGACCACTGGTCACAGCTCTTCCGCCATTTCTTCTCTCTTGTTTTCTTGTTTCAGAATACCTAACTTGGTTAGAGCGGTGCTCCGATAAATACTGTGCACGGTGCAAGATCTGCATCAGAACTTTTGATATTTCAAACATGGGCGAACCTGCCGTTCGGAGCCGCTCGAAGGGGACGAAACACCGGCAGTTGCTGAAGCAGAACAAGGCTGCTACTTGATTTACCTTTCGATATTTCTTCGCTGGACCATCAACGACAAACGTAGTACAGGTCACAGCAGCAACAACAACGCAGCTGAATCCTACAGCTCCCACACTTTCTCAATTTGTTAGCCGTAGCGATTGTATGCAAGCCGAAGTATTGTCGAGTTTGAAAGTAATGAGCTCACATTACTCTTTCAATTCTTGTACAGACGTCCCGCTCCTGTTCCAGCAGATGATTCCCGACTCGGAAATAGCAAAAACAATTCTCGTGTGGCGAGGGAAGTGTTGCTATCTGTGTAATTACGGAATTGCACCTTACTTCAAAACATCAACTAACAAAGAGGATTTTGGATGAAGACAGTTATATCCTTCCTTTTGATGAGAGCCAAAACGGACATACGAAAAATAAGCAAATGGATATATATACATACTCGGATCTGGGATAAGGATAAGGTAATTTATATAATCCCCATTTCCCAGAAATTAATTTACTTCTTTTTAATCACTGATCGAACAATAGAACTGTGTATTCATAATTCGTTTTTTTTCTTAGAAATCACGACTGAATAGGATTTCTAATTTAGCTCTGTATGACAGTCTTCTTCATACGCCGGAACTATAACACCAGGTTCACCTTGCTTTCAGGGAATTTCAATTTTCAACTAAATAAAACTACATTGTGTTTATTTCATTACCTTGTTTCTGATCGACATTTATGATATATTTTAGCAGGTCAGGACACATTACTTTGGGTCCATATGAGCCATGCAACTTCAGAAAATATGGTTGAGCACTTCGAAAAAGGTACAGAGGGACTACGCCTGCAAGAGAAGATATCGACAACATTCGAGCATAGTTTACTGAGCGTTAGAAGCTATGGCCTGCCTATTCTCCATGGTGCCTTCAATGATGGTTCAACTGAGTCTAAATGCCCCATATAGAACCTTTTGAAAAGTTTACACCAACTCTTCAAGGACACGCCTGCTAGAAGGGAAGATCATATGAAATCGACATGAAGTAACATATTTCCGTTGAAGTTTTGTGCCTATAGATGGATGGAGATTGTTCTTGTTGTACAGAGGGAAATAGACATTTGGCCAAACATCAAAGTATATGTACGCAAGTTCACCCAAGGGACATTTACAAACCCCAAAACGGCATTGTTTGACACTATTGTATTTTGCACCAAAGATCCACTCATGATGGTAAAATTCCTGTCTTTCCTGTCCATAGCAAAACTGGTCTCTTACCAAACTGACAAACCAATGAAGCCCTTCATAGCTCAAGATCTGCATAGACTGCTTAGTAGCCTCATAGAGCGCTTTGTGAAGGAGGATATTGACACATCTTCCATCAACAAACTAATGAAACTGAACCCAAAGGATAAGAAAATCCATCGAAATTACAACAAGGTAGACTTGGGCTTCGCAGCAGAGCCAGAACTGAAGAAGATTAAATCACCTCCCACTGCTGCAGGTTCTGTCAGTGATACGCAAGTCATGGAACTTAACCCAACCAGGCCTGGGGGGGGGGGGCAGAATGACCCCTCTACCAAACTTTCTGCGTTATTTCCGGAACGAAAACAGGGGGATCATGGGTAAATTCAAGATAGCGGCCATGTGAGGTACCAGAAAAGTAATGTGTTTTATTTCACATCACACTAATATTGACTAATTTATCATGCAGTTTTGCAGAGAAATTGCATATATAAAAAATCGAAAAATCTGACCGAAAAATCGACCAAATTATGCCGTTTTTTTTAAAGTGACGTCACTGTGACGTCATCAAAGCGGCCATCCTCGATTTTTGTTACATTTTCTGGCAGAGCTTGACCCAAGGGTATAGTGTGGTGAGTTTCAGTCCCCTTGCTCAAGAGGTAAGAAAAATAAAATAATTGGGGGCCCCCGAAATGACACCCCCTCCCCCCCAGGCCTGGACAGGTCCCAAAAAGGCCTGGTTGAAGACCTCAACCAAATTGTTATAAAATTGTCCCCTGAAGTACCCTCTGACGAACAACATGTCATGCCTTGACCCTAGGAAGATGGCCGCCTCGAAGAAACGACTGTCTTGATAAAATGCGAAAAACCCATGCAGTCCTGGGAACTAGTCGTGTCAGAGGTGGTGCATCAACCTGTGATGATATACTTCAACAGTTTGACGAATTTATTGACACCACGGTTGCTGGTAGTCCATGGCAACACATCATCAATTGGTGCATTATGGACTGGACACTGCATATTGATGCATATTACCCTGGACACTGATCAGCCCAGCCAGTACAGCACCCGGTCACCCATCCAAGTACCGACCGAGCTTAACGTTGCTTAACTTCGGTGATTTAACGAGAACCGGTGTGTCCAACGCTATAAGCCGTACCTGCAGTATGGGGGGTGGTTAAGCAGCTTCTTCTGTTATTCAAGGGCAAGTCTCGGTGGAACGGGGATTTTCTGTCAACCGTCAGATGGAGGTGGAAAACGCGAAGGAGGATTCGGTCATTGCCCAGCGACTGATTTGTGGCCACAGTGTGGGTAGCATACAGAATGTGACACTTATCCAAACAACTACTGGCATCTGCATCATCAGCTAGACAGAAGTATATGGTATATCTAGAGGAGTAAAGGAAGGAGAATTTGAATGCAAAAGCTGCAGAGAAAAGGAAAACAGTAATAGAGGAGATTGATGAACTGATGAAAAAGAGAAAACGATTGGAAAGTGATGTGAGTGCATTACAGAAATCCGCTGATGAGTATTCAGAGAAGGTGACATCAGATGACATAAGACATCTTGTAGAGAAATTGCGCCAAAACTCCTGGAAAAAAGATTATTTTTTACCTGGAAAAGTCATGGAATTTTGTTCTTGTGTAAGTGTATAAACCCTAATGCACTGTATATTAACATGTCAGAACAAGACGTCAAAGAAATGCCCAGGAAATCTCCGACATCATTTCGGCGGCCAGCACATCTCATCAGGTTTTGGTGAAGGAGCGATACGTCATCAAATTGTGTGTAGTCGTATTGGACTATGGCCTTTATCATGGTATTCGTGGTATGCATGGTAGAGTAGCTCTCACAAAATGTTAACATCCAAGGTGACGAACATGACGTTCGTCCATCTTTTCTGAACTTGAATGATGGAGGCACGACGTCCGTGATCATTGGTACAGGCCATTGGGAATTTCGGAGGGATCTCGGGGCCGTTGGTCGAACTTGCGCTGTTGGGCAGTAGCAAAAAAGGGCATTTGATTTCGGAGTTTTGGGGCGGAGAGGAGGATTGATCTTATAACCTGGTCAGTGAATCATCAGCTTCAGTCTGTATCCACCCTCTGACCGGGAACCATGTCAAGTATGTACACGTTATGTCAGAAAACATCTCGTCGTGGCAATATGCTCTGACACATTCAAGATATATATAACCAAGAAACAGAACAGCGCCACGCTATTGGTCCACCAGGTCCAGTAGAACATCCCTATATGATGAGGTTCCGCGGTTTGACAAAGTATGGAAAGACGACCTGGGTTAACAGAATTTCGCAGAGGACCAATCATCTTTACTCAACTGTCTAGTGCTACAACCAGTGGCAGCCCGCCTATAAAACTACGCCGTTAATCAATGTGAGCTTCATCCCAGACATTCCGCACGATATCGATCAAGCGTATTACTTCGACTCCGAGCAGATCAAGCGTATTACTTCGATCCCGGGCAGACCAACAGGTAGTATTAGATGATCTGATGGATGCCACCAAGGACAATTCAAACTTGTTTACCAAGGATCCCATCATCGAATCTGTCCGTCATATTTTGACAAAGAATCTCTTTCTCCAGGGGAAGGCGTCCAGATATACTGCCTTGTACTGTTAATGCTTCGTATTGTTCGCCAATCACATCGCCAGAGCACAAATCCGCGTGTTCGGAAGCCGAATTCATCGGCAGCACATCGACTTTTTCATGTAGGCCTTTCAGAGCGCATCAGGTCGTCCGTTCCTGCTCGAGGAAGCCCATGCCCTGAATATCTTCGATTGACGACTCACCTGTTACCCGCTAGGGGTCCACCATCAAGTCAGAATATGAGCATGTGATGAGCCCAATGTGGAGAAAATTGTCCTAGCTGGGTTAGAAGATAGGAGCCCCACACTCGTGGCCAAGGGACATTCTTAGCTTCCACACCGGGTCCATTTCTTACCACCAGTTCGGAATACTCTCATCGACCAAACTTGTATAAGGGGATAACGCGGACAACGCTGTGAACACAAGGCTAAGGCTATGGCGGCATCTTTTCAAAGAAAGCTTGGACGCCGAAGTGGGCGAGATGTCGGAGGCTACTGAAACCAAGTTTCACCGCAAGGGGCATTCGAAAAAGGAAGCTCATAACACACTGGCACCCACACTTCGATGAGTTTAACGTCACGAGTATATTGTGATCCATAGATCAAGTCGTTTGACAAGGACCTGTGATTCATATGGAGATCGACCGAACAGCTTCGATGTCGAAACCCGGAATTGTGGCCTATGCCACAACGGTGGCTCAAAAGAAACACCTGTTTCAATGCATCACTAGGATCAAAATCCTAAATCACCCCTCACAATATACCACAAAACAGGATCTTTATTTTTCACTATGAACACCACGACATTCACGTTGACTATAAGGTAAATTTCGAATCTGACAAAGGGGATGTTTTGGCCGATGCGTAACGTCAACCCGACGTTAACGTCGATGCTATTATTAACGCCGCTCACGCTGGGACCACCAATTCAGCTCAGCGTTGCTGATTTATAGCGTGGATGACATCTAAAGGGTGAGGGAGGGAAGGAGGGAATTTAGCTTAATGTTACACTCAAGTTTGTTTCACTCATATGGTGACAGGCAGTTTGGTTGGTGGAGGAAGCCGGAGTACCCGGAGAGAACCACCGCCCTTCGGCAAGTAACACAGACTTTCACACATGGACCAGCTGGGCTCGAACCCGTGCCGGTTCAGCGATGTGAGGCTAGCGGTCACCAGCGAAGCGCCTTAGACCTCCAAAGGGTGATCAGGGTATGTCTTCTAGTGCATAAAAAACCCCAGATACTGCTCAAAGAGGATACCAACAGAACCACCCGAGCCCAGATTATACTCATCCTGCATGAGGCAATTCAGATATTTATGGAGACGGGAGATTAAACCTTAGCGTCTCTCAACGGACACAACAGTCATGAAGTAGAACTCCAGAGCAACTGATTGAGGATATGGCGTTGACATCATCTGTGAAAGCAGCCCTAGCCGAAGCTCAGCCGTCAAAACGGCTTACATATATATTTGCTCTGCTGCTGTAGTTGTAGTACTAAGATCGAGAAGCCAGAAACCGAGGTGCACACTGAGGCAGTTACCCTTAACCACTGTCGTTCTCGGTAGAGAGTTCCACTTTCGCTTGCAAATGAGTAGTTGGCGTACACTGCCGTTACAAACAAGAATGGTTCCAGGCGTATCCTTTTGTGAAATTGTGGATCATCCTTCCTTGTCGTTCTCGGTAGAGAGTTTCACTTCCATTTGCGCACGCGCGATATCCGTTGGGAAACCCCGATGTCTCCACATCTCGTTGTTCTAGATAGAGCTCTACCTTCGGGCATTCAGGGTTAGGTTAAACGAATGTCGCCATCTCAAACTACACATTGTTGTTATCATGCCCAGCTATAGGAAGAAAGTGTCTGACGCTCGATGATTGGATGAAACCGAAAATGACTGAAGTTAGTGAATTTAGTGATTTATTATAGAGAAAATTGTAACCGTCCAAAGTCTGTGCTCCGTGCAGGAAATTGTTTCGTTCATTGATAAATCAGCGAAAACATTTTGCCCGGCACTACACACAATGGCTGGCGCCTGTTGCTACAAACTTCAACTGGTAGGGCAACTTGAAAATCCAAAAACTGTAATGTTCTATCCTTGTAGTTCTGCGTGACAGAACAGGATAACTGGTAAACTAATGTAAATATAGATCCGACCAAAAATGTAGGCTATGTAACATGGGAATACATAGGGTGGAGGGAGGGTGTTTTTTTCCGGGACGACAACAAAACACAGCTGGACATTTGTGACTTTGTGACTTTATATATACTAATGTCAGATATACCATATTTCCCGCGTTTAAAAGAGATATCATATATGTCAGTTTGAGTTTTGCAATTGCAGTTTGACAGATACGTCAGTTTGGTATCTTCTTTTGTTTTGTGACAGATACGTCACATGAAGCTGACTAACTTTACGTAGATAAAATGCCACTTCCAAACTATATAGTTCTTCCATGTCAAACAAGTGCCTGGGCGGAATTTACATGTGGTTTTAACACGCTCTGCATGCATGCAAGCCCCAACTATCAAACGCATTTAGATTTTCTCCCCTACCAAACATTAATATTTACTAATTTACCATACAGAAATTGCACAAATAAATAAAATGGAAAAATCTGACCGAAAAACCGACCAAAATATGTTGTTTTTGAAGATAGGCGGTAAATTTACAAGCTGGCATTGTGAGCTCTCACAGTACAGTACAAACTATTGCGGCACAAAGGTGTGAAAGAGCTCTGTCCTTGAACCGTCCATACACATGATGTAGACTACCTGAACACGATTAATTCTTTTGAAGCTTTAGGCTACGATTTAACTCAGGATTTCGGTTTTTCAAGATGGCGGCCAGGTGGGGCACCAGAAAAGTGATGTTTTTGTCATATTTCTTCAAAATTTCTGCTTTTCCGCGATGAAAAGTGAGCAAAAACTATTTCACATCACAATAATATTTAATCATTTATCATACAGTTTTTGCGGAGAAATTACATAAATTCGGGAAATCTGACCGAAAAATCGACCCCAAAATGTCGTTTTTGAAAATGTCGTTTTTGAAAATGACGTCATCAAAGCGGCCATTTTGAATTTTATTACATTTTCCGGTAGAGCTTGACCCAACAGTACGGTGTGGTAAGTTTCAACCCCTTGGCCGCCCCCCCCCCCCTCCCAAAAGCCCAGGCCAGATAGGGTTAAACTGGCGTTTCTGAGAGGACTCAAAATTAAAAGAGAAAAAAAAGGAAATGCGATTCCATCTTTCCAAGGGGATAACTCAATGCGAGTTGTCGGTTTCAAGGCAAAATTGGGGTGATTTACCAAGCTACCATATGCAAATAGGATAGAAAATGAGAGAGTAATCGAACTGGCGTATCGGACTTCAAAATCACCAATCATTTGTGTGAAATGCCATCCTCTTTTAAATAAAGCTATTTTATTATATCCGTCGGCGACTGATCAATATAGCTCGTCTGTCTCAAAACAAACTGAAGAAAAATATCAAAGTGATGCCGTAAGCGCTATGATGATCATCCAGGAAAGCGGACAGGCACGGTAATAAGTGAATAAACGGAAAACGCGCGGTCGAAACTGGCCTGTCCGCCGCAAGCACTTCATTTACCTAACGCCATAAGCCTGAAAACCCTCGGTCTATTAGCCTATTATCATCCCACAGCACATACCCGTACCTTAGTAGTAATTCGAGCTCCGTACCAATAATAAAAATATGGACTTGGGATACCGGCATGCTAATTAGGAACTTTCCCAAACTAACTGTGCGGAAGATAACAATTGAGCACGCCTATGAAAACATTATTTCTTTTCTATTGCGCTAATAAAATTGATTATCAAAAAAGATTATAATGAAAGGTTGGAAAATATGGTGAGCTTTGACATCCATTCTCTCTGTTGAAAAAAACTCTTCCACTGATATTGGTACGATGCTCCCGTCTCGGTTAGCATCGTGCCATTATCAGTGGATGAGTTTATGTGGTCCCTCAAATGGGGAGTGATTCTATCAGCTGAGTCCGGCTTTGTGGGACATACGTCGAAATAGGTCTATTTGTATCTCTCTGTTAATCAATTTCACGATGGAAACAACAGTTAAACTCGAGAAAGAAATTCCATCTTGTAATTTGTTTGTCGTATTCGATTGTGACTTGTATGAAAGCAGACGTTCCTTTACTCACCCGACTTGTGAAATGGAATCTCTCAAATGAATACCAGCCCTTGACACATGTACATTTCACACAACTGTGCAAAAAACTCAATAAATGCACAGTTAGAAAGTTGTTATAGACAAGTATTATAGAATTCAAAACAACCGCGGGGATGAAATGTTCGAGATTGCATAACAGAGATAACTAATCCATTATATCACAATTGGAGCATGTCCGGTAAACTGATTTGTTTAACAGCTTGTTTGTTTCATAGGGACTAGAATATAACCCTATCAACAATCACATACATGTATTACTGCAACATTGATCTACAATTTGTTAATGTCTACTTAGCAATCATGCATTGCATAAGATGTATTTTTAGAACTTTGACAACATCATGTAGGTTAACAAAAAAATGTGATCTAGTAGGCTTGACTGCAGTTGACTCATTTTAGAAATACATAGCAAAAGCTGACCTGGCTCAACTGGCTAAGGACTTAATTGATTGGGGAAAAATGCGTGAAGCTTTTGATAGAGCCCGACCACATTCTTAGCTCTAATTATACTCTTATACTTTTCTTTATAGCTCATAATCAAATCAAGTAATTTGCTTCTGGAAATATAGATCGGGGTCTGTTATCTTCAACAATTTTCTGGTCTATTCTGACTTAATTGCACATGGAACATGGATTCGGAGAACTTAAAGTGGACAGATAGGATTTGACCTTTGGAAAATAGGCCAAGGACAGTGATATTCAATAGACTTCAGGTCCAGGAATATGTGATATAAATTTGGAAAATGTAGACATAATCCTTCAAGAAATATCGAACTAAATAGAATATATCTGACCTTGTCAGAGGTCAGTCTTCTTCGGCACACCTCTGGACCATTGCCAGATGTATACATGGTATCAATTTGGAAAATCTAGCTATATTTCTTCATGTTATATCATAATAAACAGTATATGACATTGGAAAAGGTCAATGTCAGTTAACTGAGATAAGATTCTGGATAATCACCAGTTCCATATCTAATATGAATTTGGAAACCCTAGCTTTAATCCTTCAAAACATATAGCAAAATAAATGATTATTCAGATGACAGTTACCTATTCGCCCACTAGCGGTGGATCGCGGAACTAACGGGACAATACCTAAATGATGGTATTGTCCCGTAGAACACGTGTACCAAGTTTGGTAGCGCTAAAGCACTTGCAAGGGTGTCAACGGAAGCCATCTATGAGAATTGGCACCCGACAGGGCTTCGTTAGCAGTTGGTAACGTAGCCCAAATATCCATCAAGAGCTTTTGTACATGCATGTGGGATATATCTTACAATGTGCACTGTACCTCTTTGCGATGTATTAATTCATGAAGACAGACACAGGAATTAATTATGAACAATGGCTAGCTACTGAATGCTGGATCTGATGCTTAGTAATTAGCTAGTATATATATATACTAAGTACAGCTTCTGTACATATACACTATCCAATGGTTGCATATGGTCTGTCGTATTTATATACTCAGCACATAGGCAAAAACAATTTAGACAATGGCTAGCTAGTGAATGCCGAATCTGACGCTTATCTGTACTATCATTTAAGTATGGTCTCGTAGTATACGTGTACCAAGTTTGGTGGCTCTAAACCACTTGCAAAAAGGGTGTCAACGGACGCTAAATATCTGTGACGGACATACAGACGGACATGAAAAGATGCGTGTAAGAAATGTCCGACGCCCGTCTAACACTGAATCACACCAGAGCTAGGTTGATCCTCCATGCCCCCAGTTCCCAAAATTGGAATTACAAGCGTCTAGCCCGTCATTCATAATCCAGCCGTCGTCCATTAGAGAATATCCGCGTCCATAATCCAAAGACCTATTCCATATTCCATATAACAGTATTAGCACCAAATTCAAAAAGACAATCATAGTATCCATAAACATAGGCTTGTTTCCTGCAAGAGAGAAGCGGGCAACAGTTTTCAATGATGCCGGCAAGACATCATGATGTTCCAAAAATATCAAATCCGTATCGCTGATCAGTATTCTTAATCCATAATATTCGTTGTAAAGTTTTCATCTAAAGAATGATGTATCTCAGTCACGCTTTGATTGTGACTGTTCATATGAGTACCATGAGGATCTTGAAGTACATGGGTTCATACGGCCCCTAGCCCCGGGTTAAGCGGAATTAGACACAAGTTACGAAACGTAGCGCCATAGATCTTGCACGCTACGTTCGTATTTTGCTATCAGCATGCGATATGTATCGCCAAATTTGAGAAACTTTGAGTGGAGGCGCTTGGTGGAATAGCCCTGTTTTATAAGTTTCTGCAACAATGTTTTGTGACGTTGATTAAAATCATCACATTTAACACAGGATCTAGCAAATGCTACTAAGCGAGATATGTATACGCCATATGCAGGTCCCACTGGAATATTACTATCCAGAAAGGGATAGTTTACGATGTCGAAATTGTAATCATCTCTTTTGTCATAAAGTCGACGAGAGAGAATGCCCGCTTCATTTTTATAGAGATAGAGATCTAAATAAGATGTGCCTGTAGGGCTATCTGTAGTTTCCTTCAAATCCAGTGAAGGTGGATATATATCCTTCACTGCGTCATTTATATAGCGATTATCCACAGCGAGAAGATCGTCTATATAGCGTTTGGTGAATGAGAAGGAACGGGCTTTGAATGGATCGGTTTTTGAAAGCGCCTGCATATAGTCATATTCATAAGAGAACAGATACAGGTCAGCCAACAGGGGTGCACAATTAGTACCCATTGGAATACCTATATGCTGCTGATATATTGTGTTGCCAAATTTCACATAGATATTTTTAATGAGAAATTCAAGCAACTCTATAAACAAAGAAACATCCCATGAATGATATCTCTTGTATGTAGTCGAGCTAAAGAATGCTTTATGGCTTCCGACATTAATATATCTACGATCAGTTTTCTTGAACACAGATACTATTAATGAACTTAGACGGTCAATAAGGTCCTGATGAGGGATTGTAGTATAGAGAGTCGAGAAATCCCATGTGGATACATGTCTGTACGGTATGTGACCTTTAGCATCAAGTTCTTCCGTAAGACATTTTGAGTTTTTCAATATCCACATACATTCAACGCCAGAGTTCTTAGAAATAGTGGCGCAATACCTTTCCCAAAATGCTTTTACCTCCTGAAGGGCATGAAGATCTGCTTTTACCTCCTGAAGGGTCTGAAGATCTGACCCACTAAATTACCATACTTGAAATTCGCTCGAGTTGGGATACAGCGATTTGTTTTTCCAAGGGAAAAAATCCTTGCTGAAAATAACGGTCGACAATAAAGTACCTGCCTCTAATCTCGAAGAAAACACGGGATATTGATGACAAAGACTGTAGACAATAAATATCTTGTCCCTCTTGAACCAGCGTCTTAGTTCGAAGGAAACCATCGGTCAGTGTAGGAAATGACGGTCGACAATAAATCGTTTGCCTCTACTCTCGAAGCAGTCTTTCAGTGTGAAGGAAAACACAGGTCATTGTCGACAATGTCGGTCGAGAATAAAGTTTCACCCCTAGATAGCCACTTTCAGAACTCGAGAAGCGGTACTATACTCCTGAACAGACAGTACAACTATAGCCTGCGAAGTATCCTCTTAACAAAAACTGAGTTTGGCTAATGCCGAATCACGTTAAAACTAACTCTATCCAAGTCCATGTTCGGAGGCCCATCCAGTCAGTCAAGGCAGAGAAGAGAATAGAGCAGTATATATGTTTTGGTTTAAAGGAAGAAAAAAACATTCAGTCATTTTCGACAATGACTGGCGACAATAGATTCCTTGATCCTGACTGATAGATTGCTTCTCACAAACCAGCGATTAAGTCTGACGGAAAAGACTGGACATTGTCGACAGCAACGGTCGACAATAATTTCTCGTCTTGGAAATTCTTGCTCTTGAAAATGTTGGAGCATATATCTTGGTCCAAATGGAAACATTTGTCATTGTCGACAATGACAGCTGTCAAAACAATCTGTCAACGGGTCCTGCCCTACGGCGACCTGTAGCGGCGCAATCAGTCATATGATCAGATATTGGATAGTTTACCAAAACCTTGAATTTAGAACATAACGAGGAGGTCATGCCGATAAATGCGTCGGATTCTTCAAACATTGGGCAGTCGTCGTCCATTAACAGTTTGCAAAATCCATAATCCAGAGACCTGTTTCATGAATAATATTAGCACCTAAATGAACATAACCGAAAGATTAAAAAGTAAATTGGGGTTACTTGGAAGATAGAAGCGGTCAACATTTTCCAATGATGCCGACAAGATCAACTGATATTCTCTTCATCAAATCCTTATCACCATTCAATGTTCGTAGAGTGTAGTACATTGCCGTGTAGTATCTGAAAAATGATGTCACGATATTGGTGCGAATAGAAGGAAATAGAATATTCTAATGAACATATTAATCTGATAGAAGAGTATCTCAATCACGCTGTTTATATAAACACTACGGAGATGTCTTTCACAGTGTTTATATGACCCCTAGCCCCAGATTAAGGGGAATTCGATACAAATTACAATAAATAGCGCCAAAGGTCTTCAACACTATGATCATAGTTTGCAATCAGCAGATAATTTTTATCACCGAATTTGAGAAACTTGGAATGCAGTCGTTTGATTTTGCAACCTTGCCTTGCAATTTTTTGTACCAGTACTTTGACAAGCTCTAGTATATGTTTTAGTCCGAAGAGAAACATAGGGTAAATTTTGTTAGCATTGATGGTCGACAATGAGCCTACATATATTGCTCATACTCAAGAACCATTACGTTTGATTATTTCCTATATTGTGATTTCCAATGTTAGATTTAACATACTAATGTATTAACTCTAAAGAATAACTGCGCTGCATGTCGATTTTTAGACAGTTTATTTCCCCTCCTTTCCAACGTAACAGGGGAACGATCCCAGTCTGGTTGATCGAGTAATTCGGTAAAATCATCATCCGGAATGGAAAGTTAATGGAATTGTAACGATGTTTTTATAGAAGCGATTATACACTGTCGTCAGTCCCGATTGTTCATAATATGGAATTGTATTGCGGAAGGCAAGCTACGATACACGATTGATTGCATTTTAATCAGTCATTTCCGTGGGGTCGAAGGGTCGCCCGATAGCATCACTGGATTATGAAATTTGTAATCTCACCAGGAATTAAGCGCTCCTCCGCGCCAAAATAGAACAGTGAAACTCTGTCAAAAGTTCTGCGAACAATAAGTAAGGGAAGTAACTGCAAAAACTGGCATAAGCATAATCACTTTGAAAAGGATCATTTCTTGAATAAATAGAAAATATGTTTAAATTGCAAAACTGAACTACATCAACGGAAAAATGGGGAATGAATATAGCTATATTGTAGTGACGAAACATTGAAGAATAGCTGCAACTGCTGTGAACCATGAATTTTCCATTTTTGGCCTAACAGGCCTTCATATAAGTAATCTTTTACATTATAACTTTTCCGTTCATAGTTACAACTTTTATCTTTCAGCTGACAGACGAAATACTCTTGTGTAGAAGTTAAATATATGTTTAACAATTATTTTCTTGCTCTATTGGATCGTCACAATATTCAACTACTGACTAAGTGGTGTGGCTGTGTGTGCGTGCAACTAGCTCTATAGCCACGAATTATAATAACATAAGCGATTAATTGCGATAGCGGTGCGTTGTCTTTATTTCACGTCACTATTGCACTTTAAAGTCCAAAATCAAGATGGGGGAAAAAAGATAAAAATGAAAACAAAAAAATTATGATTTGGAGTTTCGAACTCAAAAGTCGGCGTTCCTTTGTTTTTGTAATCCGACACTAACCATCCGGCCACGAAGCAGTTACAATTTTTGTTTGAAGGAATCATGTTCCGGATGGCGGTGAACTTCACCCCTACAGAGCATTTCACGCGTTTTGACATATTTCTTTATCAAGAAAATATGACACCGTTAACCAAAACGATTTTTCAGCATCATTTAGGATCAAACCCACCGAATATGGATATCTAAGACTTGTTTTGGTTAAAGGTGCAATATTTTGTATATGAAGGGAGTTCCCTCGAGGAATATCACCAAAAATCGCAAAAACAAACAAATGCGTATTTTCTAATACTCGTAATATTTGTTTGACAAATCTCTTGTCGGTGTAAATTCGGAATACAAAAATTCAGTATTTTCTCTCTCAAGCTAATAACCTTTGCATTGAACACGAGGAAATTATATTTTCGGTTTATAAACGCAACACACAAAGGACAACAATACAGTCGAACCGAACACATTCATTGTCAAGCGTCATTGTCAAAAATGGCCAATGTTTTCCTTTGGATTAATCCTTTCTTCAAGAGTATGGGTAAAAATTTAGTCCAATTATCTTTTTTCTGTTGGACAAAATCACTGTTCATGGCATAGGACAAAGAAATTTGTTGTCCACCATCAATGTCTACAAAGACCAATGCTTTCTTGACGTAACACTGATCCGGAAGTGGGGACAAGAAAGTATTGCCGAGCGTCATTGTCGACCAATGGATCCTGTGAACTAAATGATATGGATTCAAGTTTAGGGTCGAACAATTTATTGCCGACTGTTATTAATGTTTTCCATTGGACTAAAACTCTGCGGTCGCAAGGAAATGAAATTATTGTCGAACGCCATTACCGACAATAACGCATGTTTTCCTGCAGTATAAGACAATGGTTCATGACCGAGGACAGGACATTGTCTACAGTCATTGTTAAAATGACTAATGATTTCCTTTTAGTCGAATTCACTGGATCGAGAGTAGGGTTGAGAAATTTATTGTTGACCGCCATTGTCGGCAATGCTCGATGTTTTACTGCAATATATAAAAAAAAAACTGATTCGATAGAGAGTGGGCAAGTAATTTCTTATTTTGGATTTAAATACTGGTTTGAGCCATCGCTGTCGACAATGACCAATATTACCATCGGAATTATTGAAATACTAGTTCAAGACTAGGCGCAACACTGATTCAAGAGTAGCAGTAAGAATTTTTACGTGGACCATCATTGTTGTCACAAATAGGATTGTGAGCAGCCGAATTCAGAAAGAAATTAATGAGAGATTGGTGCTTTTCGTCCATGGTCCGTCGTCCGTGGTCCGTGGTCCGTCGTCCGTCCGTCAGTCGGCCCGTAAACAATTCTTGTTATCGCGATTTCTCAGGAACTACTTTATGGATCTTTCTCAATTTGGTACACAGGTTCCCCTTGGGGTCTAGTTGTGCAAGATACCTGTTTTGGTACGATTCGAAAATCCAATATGGCCACCAGGCAGCAATCTTGGATTTCTCCATGAAACATTGTTATCCCGATTTCTCAGGAACTACTGCATGGATCTTTCTGAAATTTGGTACACAGGTTCCCCTTGGGGTCTAGTTGTGCAAGATACCTTTCTGGTCCGATTCGAAAATCAAATATGGCCACCAGGCAGCCATCTTGGATTTCCCCATGAAAACTTGTTATCGCGGTTTCTTCGGAACTACTGCATGGATCTTTCTCAAATTTGCTACACAGGTTCCCCTTGGGGTCTAGTTGTGCAGGATACCTTTTCTGGTTCGATTCTAAAATCCAATATGGCCACCAAGCAGCCATCTTGGATTTCCCCATGAAACCTTGTTATCGCGATTTCTCAGGAACTACTTTATGGATCTTTCTCGAATTTGGTACACAGGTTCCCCTTGGGGTCTAGTTGTGCAAGATACCTGTTTTGGTACGATTCGAAAATCAAATATGGCCACCAGGCAGCAATCTGGGATTTCTCCATGAAACCTTGTTATCGCGATTTCTCAGGAACTACTGCATGGATCTTTCTGAAATTTGGTACACAGGTTCCCCTTGGGGTCTAGTTGTACAAGATACCTTTTCTGGTCCGATTCGAAAATCCAATATGGCCACCAGGCAGCCATCTTGGATTTCCCCATGAAACCTTGCTATCCCGGTTTCTTAGGAACTACCGCATGGATCTTTCTCAAATTTGGTACACAGGTTCCCCTTGGGGTCTAGTTGTGCAGGATACCTTTTCTGGTTCGATTCGAAAACCCAATATGGCCACCAGGCAGCCATCTTGGATTTCCCCATGAAACCTTGTTATCGCGATTTCTCAGGAACTACTGCATGGCTCTTTCTGAAATTTGGTACACAGGTTCCCCTTGGGGTCTAGTTGTACAAGATACCTTTTCTGGTCCGATTCGAAAATCCAATATGGCCACAGGCAGCCATCTTGGATTTCCCCATGAAACATTGTTATTGCGATTTCTCAGGAACTACTGCATGGATCTTTCTCAAATTTGGTACACAGGTTCCCCTTAGGGTCTAGTTGTGGAAGATGCCTTTTCTGGTTCGATTCGCCAATCCAGTATGGCCACTAGGCAGCCATCTTGGATTTCCCCATGAAACTTTATCGTCATTTCTCAGAAACTACTTCCTGGATCTTTCTCAAATTTGGTACACAGGTTCGCCTTAGAGTCTGGTTGTGCAAGATACCTTTTTTCAGTCCGAATCGAATATCCAATATGGCCACAAGACAGCCATCTTGGATTTCGCCATGAAACCTTGTTATTGCGATTTCTCAGGAAGTACTCCATGGATCTTTCTCAAATGTGGTACACAGGTTCCCCTTGGAGTCTAGTTGTACAGGATACCTTTCCTGGTCCGATTTGAAAATCCAGTATGGCCACCAGGCAGCCATCTTGGATTTCCCCATGAAACTTTATCGTCATTTCTCAGAAAGTACCGCATGGATCTATCTCAAATTTGGTACACAGGTTCCTCTTGTGGTCTAGTTGTGCAAGATAACTTTCCTGGTCCGATTTGAAAATCCAATATGGCCACCAAGCAGCAATCTTGGATTTCTCCATGAAACCTTGTTATCGCGATTTCTCAGGAACTACTGCATGGATCTTTCTGAAATTTGGTACACAGGTTCCCCTTGGGGTCTAGTTGTGCAGGATGCCTTTTCTGGTTCGATTCGAAAATCCAATATGGCCACCAGGCAACCATCTTGGATTTCCCCATGAAACCTTTTTATCGCGATTTCTCAGGAACTACTGCATGGCTCTTTCTGAAATTTGGTACACAGGTTCCCCTTGGGGTCTGGTTGTACAAGATACCTTTTCTGGTCCGTTTCGAAAATCCAATATGGCCACAGGCAGCCATCTTGGATTTCCCCATGAAACCTTGTTATTGCGATTTCTCAGGAACTACTGCATGGATCTTTCTCAAATTTGGTACACAGGTTCCCCTTAGGGTCTAGTTGTGGAAGATGCCTTTTCTGGTTCGATTCGAAAATCTAGTATGGCCACTAGGCAGCCATCTTGGATTCCCCATGAAACTTTATCGTCATTTCTCAGAAACTACTGCCTGGATCTTTCTCAAATTTGGTACACAGGTTCCCCTTAGAGTCTGGTTGTGCATGATACCTTTTTCAGTCCGAATCGAATATCCAATATGGCCACAAGACAGCCATCTTGGATTTCGCCATGAAACCTTGTTATTGCGATTTCTCAGGAAGTACTGCATGGATCTTTCTCAAATTTGGTACACAGGTTCCCCGTGGGGTCTAGTTGTACAGGATACCTTTCCTGGTCCGATTTGAAAATCCAGTATTGCCACCAGGCAGCCATCTTGGATTTCCCCATGAAACTTTATCGTCATTTCTCAGGAAGTACTGCATGGATCTATCTCAAATTTGGTACACAGGTTCCTCTTGTGGTCTAGTTGTGCAAGATAACTTTCCTGGTCCGATTTGAAAATCCAATATGGCCACCAGGCAGCCATCTTGGATTTCCCCATGCAACTTTGTTATCGTGATTTCTCAGGAAGTACTGGATAGATCTTTCTCAAGTTCCCCTTAGGGTCTAGTTGTGCAAGATACCTTTTTTCAGTCCGAATCGAATATCCAATATGGCCACAAGACAGCCATCTTGGATTTCGCCATGAAACCTTGTTATTGCGATTTCTCAGGAAGTACTGCATGGATCTTTCTCAAATTTGGTACACAGGTTCCTCTTGGAGTCTAGTTGTACAGAATACCTTTCCTGGTCCGATTTGAAAATCAAGTATGGCCACCAGGCAGCCATCTTGGATTTCCCCATGAAACTTTATCGTCATTTCTCAGAAACTACTGCCTGGATCTATCTCATATTTGGTACACAGGTTCCTCTTGTGGTCTAGTTGTGCAAGATAACTTTCGTGGTCCGATTTGAAAATCCAATATGGCCACCAGGCAGCAATCTTGGATTTCTCCATGAAACCTTGTTATCGCGATTTCTCAGGAACTACTGCATGGATCTTTCTGAAATTTGATACACAGCTTCCCCATGGGGTCTAGTTGTGCAGCTTACCGTTCTGGTCCGATTCGAAAATCCAATATGGCCACCAGGCAGCCATCTTGGATTTCCCCATGAAACCTTGTTATCCCGGTTTCTTAGGAACTACCGCATGGATCTTTCTCAAATTTGGTACACAGGTTCCCCTTGGGGTCTAGTTGTGCAGGATACCTTTTCTGGTTCGATTCGAAAATCCAATATGGCCACCAGGCAGCCATCTTTGATTTCCCCATGAAACCTTGTTATCGCGATTTCTCAGGAACTACTGCATGGCTCTTTCTGAAATTTGGTACACAGGTTCCCCTTGGGGTCTAGTTGTACAAGATACCTTTTCTGGTCCGATTCGAAAATCCAATATGGCCACAGGCAGCCATCTTGGATTTCCCCATGAAACCTTGTTATTGCGATTTCTCAGGAACTACTGCATGGATCTTTCTCAAATTTGGTACACAGGTTCCCCTTAGGGTCTAGTTGTGGAAGATGCCTTTTCTGGTTCGATTCGACAATCCAATATGGCCACTAGGCAGCCATCTTGGACTTCCCCATGAAACTTTATCGTCATTTCTCAGAAACTACTTCGTGGATCTTTCTCAAATTTGGTACACAGGTTCCCCTTAGAGTCTGGTTGTGCAAGATACCTTTTTTCAGTCCGAATCGAATATCCAATATGGCCACAAGACAGCCATCTTGGATTTCGCCATGAAACCTTGTTATTGCGATTTCTCAGGAAGTACTCCATGGATCTTTCTCAAATGTGGTACACAGGTTCCCCTTGGAGTCTAGTTGTACAGGATACCTTTCCTGGTCCGATTTGAAAATCCAGTATGGCCACCAGGCAGCCATGTTGGATTTCCCCATGAAACTTTATCGTCATTTCTCAGGAAGTACTGCATGGATCTATCTCAAATTTGGTACACAGGTTCCTCTTGTGGTCTAGTTGTGCAAGATAACTTTCCTGGTCCGATTTGAAAATCCAATATGGCCACCAAGCAGCAATCTTGGATTTCTCCGTGAAACCTTGTTATCGCGATTTCTCAGGAACTACTGCATGGATCTTTCTGAAATTTGGTACACAGGTTCCCCTTGGGGTCTAGTTGTGCAGGATGCCTTTTCTGGTTCGATTCGAAAATCCAGTATGGCCACCAGGCAGCCATCTTGGATTTCCCCATGAAACTTTATCGTCATTTCTCAGGAAGTACTGCATGGATCTATCTCAAATTTGGTACACAGGTTCCTCTTGTGGTCTAGTTGTGCAAGATAACTTTCCTGGTCCGATTTGAAAATCCAATATGGCCACCAGGCAGCCATCTTGGATTTCCCCATGCAACTTTGTTATCGTGATTTCTCAGGAAGTACTGGATAGATCTTTCTCAAGTTCCCCTTAGGGTCTAGTTGTGCAAGATACCTTTTTTCAGTCCGAATCGAATATCCAATATGGCCACAAGACAGCCATCTTGGATTTCGCCAAGAAACCTTGTTATTGCGATTTCTCAGGAAGTACTGCATGGATCTTTCTCAAATTTGGTACACAGGTTCCCCTTGGAGTCTAGTTGTACAGAATACCTTTCCTGGTCCGATTTGAAAATCAAGTATGGCCACCAGGCAGCCATCTTGGATTTCCCCATGAAACTTTATCGTCATTTCTCAGGAAGTACCGCATGGATCTATCTCACATTTGGTACACAGGTTCCTCTTGTGGTCTAGTTGTGCAAGATAACTTTCCTGGTCCGATTTGAAAATCCAATATGGCCACCAGGCAGCAATCTTGGATTTCTCCATGAAACCTTGTTATCGCGAATTTTCAGGAACTACTGCATGGACCCTTCTGAAATTTGGTACACAGCTTCCCCTTGGGGTCTAGTTGTGCAAGTTACCGTTCTGGTCCGATTAGAAAATCCAATATGGCCACCAGGCCGCCATCTTGGATTTCCCCATGAAACCTTGTTATCCCGGTTTCTTAGGAACTACCGCATGGATCTTTCTCAAATTTGGTACACAGGTTCCCCTTAGGGTCTAGTTGTGGAAGATGCCTTTTCTGGTTCGTTTCGACAATCCAATATGGCCACTAGTCAGCCATCTTGGATTTCCCCATGAAACTTTATCGTCATTTCTCAGAAACTACTGCCTGGATCTTTCTCAAATTTGGTACACAGGTTCCCCTTAGAGCCTGGTTGTGCAAGATACCTTTTTTCAGTCCGAATCGAATATCCAATATGGCCACAAGACAACCATCTTGGATTTCGCCATGAAACCTTGTTATTGCGATTTCTCAGGAAGTACTCCATGGATCTTTCTCAAATGTGGTACACAGGTTCCCCTTGGAGTCTAGTTGTACAGGATACCTTTCCTGGTCCGATTTGAAAATCCAGTATGGCCACCAGGCAGCCATCTTGGATTTCCCCATGAAACTTTATCGTCATTTCTCAGGAAGTACCGCATGGATCTATCTCAAATTTGGTACACAGGTTCCTCTTGTGGTCTAGTTGTGCAAGATAACTTTCCTGTTCCGATTTGAAAATCCAATATGGCCACCAAGCAGCAATCTTGGATTTCTCCATGAAACCTTGTTATCGCGATTTCTCAGGAACTACTGCATGGATCTTTTTCAAATTTGGTACACAGGTTCCCCTTAGGGTCTAGTTGTAGAAGATGCCTTTTCTGGTTCGATTCGACAATCCAATATGGCCACTAGGCAGCCATCCTGGATTTCCCCGTGAAACTTTATCGTCATTTCTCAGAAACTACTTCCTGGATCTTTCTCAAATTTGGTACACAGGTTCCCCTTAGGGCCTGGTTGTGCAAGATACCTTTCCTGGTCCGATTTGAAAATCCAATATGGCCACCAAGCAGCCATCTTGGATTTCTCCATGAAACCTTGTTATCGCGATTTCTCAGGAACTACTGCATGGATCTTTCTCAAATTTGGTACACAGGTTCCCCTTAGGGTCTAGTTGTGGAAGATGCCTTTTCTGGTTCGATTCGACAATCCAATATGGCCACTAGGCAGCCATCTTGGATGGCCACTAGGCAGCCATCTTGGATTTCCCCATGAAACTTTATCGTCATTTCTCAGAAACTACTTCCTGGATCTTTCTCAAATTTGGTACACAGGTTCCCCTTAGGGCCTGGTTGTGCAAGATACCTTTTTTCAGTCCGAATCGAATATCCAATATGGCCACAAGACAGCCATCTTGGATTTCGCCATGAAACCTTGTTATCGCGATTTCTCAGGAACTACTGCATGGATCTTTCTGAAATTTGGTACACAGGTTCCCCTTGGGGTCTAGTTGTGCAGAATACCTTTTCTGGTTCGATTCGAAAATCCAATATGGCCACCAGGCAACCATCTTGGATTTCCCCATGAAACCTTTTTATCGCGATTTCTCGGGAACTACTGCATGGCTCTTTCTGAAATTTGGTACACAGGTTCCCCTTGGGGTCTAGTTGTACAAAATACCTTTTCTGGTCCGTTTCGAAAATCCAATATGGCCACAGGCAGCCATCTTGGATTTCCCCATGAAACCTTGTTATTGCGATTTCTCAGGAACTACTGCATGGATCTTTCTCAAATTTGGTACACAGGTTCCCCTTAGGGTCTAGTTGTGGAAGATGCCTTTTCTGGTTCGATTCGAAAATCCAATATGGCCACCAGGCAGCCATCTTTGATTTCCCCATGAAACCTTGTTATCGCGATTTCTCAGGAACTACTGCATGGCTCTTTCTGAAATTTGGTACACAGGTTCCCCTTGGGATCTAGTTGTACAAGATACCTTTTCTGGTCCGATTCGAAAATCAAATATGGCCACAGGCAGCCATCTTGGATTTCCCCATGAAACCTTGTTATTGCGATTTCTCAGGAACTACTGCATGGATCTTTCTCAAATTTGGTACACAGGTTCCACTTAGGGTCTAGTTGTGGAAGATGCCTTTTCTGGTTCGATTCGACAATCCAATATGGCCACTAGGCAGCCATCTTGGATTTCCCCATGAAACTTTATCGTCATTTCTCAGAAACTACTGCCTGGATCTTTCTCAAATTTGGTACACAGGTTCCCCTTAGAGCCTGGTTGTGCAAGATACCTTTTTTCAGTCCGAATCGAATATCCAATATGGCCACAAGACAACCATCTTGGATTTCGCCATGAAACCTTGTTATTGCGATTTCTCAGGAAGTACTCCATGGATCTTTCTCAAATGTGGTACACAGGTTCCCCTTGGAGTCTAGTTGTACAGGATACCTTTCCTGGTCCGATTTGAAAATCCAGTATGGCCACCAGGCAGCCATCTTGGATTTCCCCATGAAACTTTATCGTCATTTCTCAGGAAGTACCGCATGGATCTATCTCAAATTTGGTACAGAGGTTCCTCTTGTGGTCTAGTTGTGCAAGATAACTTTCCTGGTCCGATTTGAAAATCCAATATGGCCACCAAGCAGCAATCTTGGATTTCTCCATGAAACCTTGTTATCGCGATTTCTCAGGAACTACTGCATGGATCTTTCTGAAATTTGGTACACAGGTTCCCCTTGGGGTCTAGTTGTGCAGGATACCTTTTCTGGTTCGATTCGAAAATCCAATATGGCCTCAGGCAGCCATCTTGGATTTCCCCATGAAACCTTGTTATTGCGATTTCTCAGGAACTACTGCATGGATCTTTCTCAAATTTGGTACACAGGTTCCCTTTAGAGTCTGGTTGTGCAAGATACCTTTTTTCAGTCCGAATCGAATATCCAATATGGCCACAAGACAGCCATCTTGGATTTCGCCATGAAACCTTGTTATTGCGATTTCTCAGGAAGTACTCCATGGATCTTTCCCAAATGTGGTACACAGGTTCCCCTTGGAGTCTACTTGTACAGGATACCTTTCCTGGTCCGATTTGAAAATCCAGTATCGCCACCAGGCAGCCATCTTGGATTTCCCCATGAAACTTTATCGTCATTTCTCAGGAAGTACCGCATGGATCTATCTCAAATTTGGTACACAGGTTCCTCTTGTGGTCTAGTTGTGCAAGATAACTTTCCTGTTCCGATTTGAAAATTCAATATGGCCACCAAGCAGCAATCTTGGATTTCTCCATGAAACCTTGTTATCGCGATTTCTCAGGAACTACTGCATGGATCTTTTTCAAATTTGGTACACAGGTTCCCCTTAGGGTCTAGTTGTGGAAGATGCCTTTTCTGGTTCGATTCGACAATCCAATATGGCCACTAGGCAGCCATCTTGGATTTCCCCATGAAACTTTATCGTCATTTCTCAGAAACTACTTCCTGGATATTTCTCAAATTTGGTACACAGGTTCCACTTAGGGCCTGGATGTGCAAGATACCTTTTTTCAGTCCGAATCGAATATCCAATATGGCCACAAGACAGCCATCTTGGATTTCGCCATGAAACCTTGTTATTGCGATTTCTCAGGAAGTACTCCATGGATCTTTCCCAAATGTGGTACACAGGTTCCCCTTGGAGTCTACTTGTACAGGATACCTTTCCTGGTCCGATTTGAAAATCCAGTATCGCCACCAGGCAGCCATCTTGGATTTTCCCATGAAACTTTATCGTCATTTCTCAGGAAGTACCTCATGGATCTATCTCAAATTTGGTACACAGGTTCCTCTTGTGGTCTAGTCGTGCAAGATAACTTTCCTGGTCCGATTTGAAAATCCAATATGGCCACCAAGCAGCAATCTTGGATTTCTCCATAAAACCTTGTTATCGCGATTTCTCAGGAACTACTGCATGGATCTTTCTGAAATTTGGTACACAGGTTCCCCTTGGGGTCTAGTTGTGCAGGATACCTTTTATGGTTCGATTCGAAAATCCAATATGGCCACCAGGCAACCATCTTGGATTTCCCCATGAAACCTTTTTATCGCGATTTCTCAGGAAATACTGCATGGCTCTTTCTGAAATTTGGTACACAGGTTCCCCTTGGGGTCTAGTTGTACAAAATACCTTTTCTGGTCCGTTTCGAAAATCCAATATGGCCACAGGCAGCCATCTTGGATTTCCCCATGAAACCTTGTTATTGCGATTTCTCAGGAACTACTGCATGGATCTTTCTCAAATTTGGTACACAGGTTCCCCTTAGGGTCTAGTTGTGGAAGGTGCCTTTTCTGGGTCGATTCGACAATCCAATATGCCCACTAGGCAGCCATCTTGGATTTCCCCATGAAACTTTATCGTCATTTCTCAGAAACTACTGCCTGGATCTTTCTCAAATTTGGTACACAGGTGCCCCTTAGAGTCTGGTTGTGCAAGATACCTTTTTTCAGTCCGAATCGAATATCCAATATGGCCACAAGACAGCCATCTTGGATTTCCCCATGAAACCTTGTTATTGCGATTTCTCAGGAACTACTGCATGGATCTTTCTCAAATTTGGTACACAGGTTCCCCTTAGGGTCTAGTTGTGGAAGATGCCTTTTCTGGCTCGATTCGAAAATCTAGTATGGCCACTAGACAGCCATCTTGGATTCCCCATGAAACTTTATCGTCATTTCTCAGAAACTACTGCCTGGATCTTTCTCAAATTTGGTACACAGGTTTCCCTTAGAGTCTGGTTGTGCATGATACCTTTTTTCAGTCCGAATCGAATATCCAATATGGCCACAAGACAGCCATCTTGGATTTCGCCATGAAACCTTGTTATTGCGATTTCTCAGGAAGTACTCCATGGATCTATCTCAAATGTGGTACACAGGTTCCTCTTGTGGTCTAGTTGTGCAAGATAACTTTCCTGGTCCGATTTGAAAATCCAGTATGGCCACCAGGCAGCCATCTTGGATTTCCCCATGCAACTTTGTTATCGTGATTTCTCAGGAAGTACAGAAATAGATCTTTCTCAAGTTCCCCTTAGGGTCTAGTTGTGCAAGATATCTTTTTTCAGTCCGAATCGAATATCCAATATGGCCACAAGACAGCCATCTTGGATTTCGCCATGAAACCTTGTTATTGCGATTTCTCAGGAAGTACTGCATGGATCTTTCTCAAATTTGGTACACAGGTTCCCCTTGGAGTCTAGTTGTACAGGATACCTTTCATGGTCCGATTTGAAAATCAAGTATGGCCACCAGGCAGCCATCTTGCATTTCCCCATGAAACTTTATCGTCATTTCTCAGGAAGTACCGCATGGATCTATCTCAAATTTGGTACACAGGTTCCTCTTGTGGTCTATTTGTGCAAGATAACTTTCCTGGTCCGATTTGAAAATCCAATATGGCCACTAGGCAGCAATCTTGGATTTCTCCATGAAACCTTGTTATCGCGATTTCTCAGGAACTACTGCATGGATCTTTCTGAAATGTGGTACACAGCTTCCCCTTGGGGTCTAGTTGTGCAAGTTACCGTTCTGGTCCGATTCGAAAATCCAATATGGCCACCAGGCAGCCATCTTGGATTTCCCCATGAAACCTTATTATCCCGGTTTCTTAGGAACTACCGCATGGATCTTTCTCAAATTTGGTACACAGGTTCCCCTTGGGGTCTAATTGTGCAGGATACCTTTTCTGGTTCGATTCGAAAATCCGATATGGCCACCAGGCAGCCATCTTGGATTTCCCCATGAAACCTTGTTATCGCGATTTATCAGGAACTACTTCATGGCTCTTTCTGAAATTTGGTACACAGGTTCCCCTTGGGGTCTAGTTGTACAAGATACCTTTTCTGGTCCAATTCGAAAATCCAATATGGCCACAGGCAGCCATCTTGGATTTCCCCATGAAACCTTGTTATTGCGATTTCTCAGGAACTACTACATGGATCTTTCACAAATTTGGTACACAGGTTCCCCTTAGGGTCTAGTTGTGGAAGATGCCTTTTCTGGTTCGATTCGACAATCCAATATGGCCACTAGGCAGCCATCTTGGATTTCCCCATGAAACTTTATCGTCATTTCTCAGAAACTACTGCCTGGATCTTTCTCAAATTTGGTACACAGGTTCCCCTTAGAGTCTGGTTGTGCAAGATACCTTTTTCAGTCCGAATCGAATATCCAATATGGCCACAAGACAGCCATCTTGGATTTCGCCATGAAACCTTGTTATTGCGATTTCTCAGGAAGTACTCCATGGATCTTTCCCAAATTTGGTACACAGGTTTACCTTGGAGTCTAGTTGTACAGGATACATTTTCTGGTCCGATTTGAAAATCCAGTATGGCCACCAGGCAGCCATCTTGGATTTCCCCATGAAACTTTATCGTCATTTCTCAGGAAGTACCGCATGGATCTATCTCAAAATTTGGTACACAGGTTCCTCTTGTGGTCTAGTTGTGCAAGATGACTTTCCTGGTCCGATTTGAAAATCCAATATGGCCACCAAGCAGCAATCTTGGATTTCTCCATGAAACCTTGTTATCGCGATTTCTCAGGAAATACTGCATGGATCTTTCTGAAATTTGGTACACAGGTTCCCCTTGGGGTCTAGTTGTGCAGGATACCTTTTTTGGTTCGATTCGAAAATCCAATATGGCCTCAGGCAGCCATCTTGGATTTCGCCATGAAACCTTGTTATTGCGATTTCTCAGGAAGTACTCCATGGATCTTTCTCAAATTTGGTACACAGGTTCCCCTTGGGGTCCAGTTGTACAGGATACCTTTCCAGGTCCGATTTGAAAATCCAGTATGGCCACCAGGCAGCCATCTTGGATTTCCCCATGAAACTTTATCGTCATTTCTCAGGAAGTACTGCATGGATCTATCTCAAATGTGGTACACAGGTTCCTCTTGTGGTCTAGTTGTGCAAGATAACTTTCCTGGTCCGATTTGAAAATCCAGTATGGCCACCAGGCAGCCATCTTGGATTTCCCCATGCAACTTTGTTATCGTGATTTCTCAGGAAGTACTGGATAGATCTTTCTCAAGTTCCCCTTAGGGTCTAGTTGTGCAAGATACCTTTTTTCAGTCCGAATGGAATATCCAATATGGCCACAAGACAGCCATCTTGGATTTCGCCATGAAACCTTGTTATTGCAATTTCTCAGGAAGTACTGCATGGATCTTTCTCAAATTTTGTACACAGGTTCCCCTTGGAGTCTAGTTGTACAGGATACCTTTCCTGGTCCGATTTGAAAATCAAGTATGGCCATCAGGCAGCCATCTTGGATTTCCCCATGAAACTTTATCGTCATTTCTCAGGAAGTACCGCATGGATCTATCTCAAATTTGGTACACAGGTTCCTCTTGTGGTCTAGTTGTGCAAGATAACTTTCCTGGTCCAATTTGAAAATCCAATATGGCCACTAGGCAGCAATCTTGGATTTCTCCATGAAACCTTGTTATCGCGATTTCTCAGGAACTACTGCATGGATCTTTCTGAAATGTGGTACACAGCTTCCCCTTGGGGTCTAGTTGTGCAACTTACCGTTCTGGTCCGATTCGAAAATCCAATATGGCCACCAGGCAGCCATCTTGGATTTCCCCATGAAACCTTGTTATCCCGGTTTCTTAGGAACTACCGCATGGATCTTTCTCAAGTTTGGTACACAGGTTCCCCTTGGGGTCTAGTTGTGCAGGATACCTTTTCTGGTTCGATTCGAAAATCCAATATGGCCACCAGGCAGCCATCTTGGATTTCCCCATGAAACTTTATCGTCATTTCTCAGAAACTACTGCCTGGATCTTTCTCAAATTTGGTACACAGGTTCCCCTTAGAGTCTGGTTGTGCAAGATACCTTTTTTCAGTCCGAATCGAATATCCAATATGGCCACAAGACAGCCATCTTGGATTTCCCCATGAAACCTTGTTATTGCGATTTCTCAGGAACTACTGCATGGATCTTTCTCAAATTTGGTACACAGGTTCCCCTTAGGGTCTAGTTGTGGAAGATGCCTTTTCTGGTTCGATTCGAAAATCTAGTATGGCCACTAGACAGCCATCTTGGATTCCCCATGAAACTTTATCGTCATTTCTCAGGAAGTACCGCATGGATCTATCTCAAATTTGGTACACAGGTTCCTCTTGTGGTCTAGTTGTGCAAGATTACTTTCCTGGTCCGATTTGAAAATCCAATATGGCCAACAAGCAGCAATCTTGGATTTCCCCATGAAACCTTGTTATCCCGGTTTCTTAGGAACTACCGCATGGATCTTTCTCAAATTTGGTACACAGGTTCCCCTTGGGGTCTAATTGTGCAGGATACCTTTTCTGGTTCGATTCGAAAATCCGATATGGCCACCAGGCAGCCATCTTGGATTTCCCCATGAAACCTTGTTATCGCGATTTATCAGGAACTACTTCATGGCTCTTTCTGAAATTTGGTACACAGGTTCCCCTTAGGGTCTAGTTGTACAAGATACCTTTTCTGGTCCAATTCGAAAATCCAATATGGCCACAGGCAGTCATCTTGGATTTCCCATGAAACCTTGTTATTGCGATTTCTCAGGAACTACTACATGGATCTTTCACAAATTTGGTACACAGGTTCCCCTTAGGGTCTAGTTGTGGAAGATGCCTTTTCTGGTTCGATTCGACAATCCAATATGGCCACTAGGCTACTACTGCCTGGATCTTTCTCAAATTTGGTACACAGGTTCCCCTTAGAGTCTGGTTGTGCAAGATACCTTTTTCAGTCCGAATCGAATATCCAATATGGCCACAAGACAGCCATCTTGGATTTCGCCATGAAACCTTGTTATTGCGATTTCTCAGGAAGTACTCCATGGATCTTTCCCAAATTTGGTACACAGGTTTCCCTTGGAGTCTAGTTGTACAGGATACCTTTCCTGGTCCGATTTGAAAAACCAGTATGGCCACCAGGCAGCCATCTTGGATTTCCCCATGAAAATTTATCGTCATTTCTCAGGAAGTACCGCATGGATCTATCTCAAATTTGGTACACAGGTTCCTCTTGTGGTCTAGTTGTGCAAGATAACTTTCCTGGTCCGATTTGAAAATCCAATATGGCCAACAAGCAGCAATCTTGGATTTCTCCATGAAACCTTGTTATCGCGATTTCTCAGGAACTACTGCATGGATCTTTCTGAAATTTGATACACAGGTTCCCCTTGGGGTCTAGTTGTGCAGGATACCTTTTCTGGTTCGATTCGAAAATCCAATATGGCCTCAGGCAGCCATCTTGGATTTCCCCATGAAACCTTGTTATTGCGAATTCTCAGGAACTACTGCATGGATCTTTCTCAAATTTGGTACACAGGTTCCCCTTAGGGTCTAGTTGTGGAAGATGCCTTTTCTGGTTCGATTCGACAATCCAATATGGCCACTAGGCAGCCATCTTGGATGGCCACTAGGCAGCCATCTTGGATTTCCCCATGAAACTTTATCGTCATTTCTCAGAAACTACTGCCTGGATCTTTCTCAAATTTGGTACACAGGTTCCCCTTAGAGTCTGGTTGTGCAAGATACCTTTTTCAGTCCGAATCGAATATCCAATATGGCCACAAGACGGCCATCTTGGATTTCGCCATGAAACCTTGTTATTGCGATTTCGCAGGAAGTACTCCATGGATCTTTCCCAAATTTGGTACACAGGTTTCGCTTTGAGTCTAGTTGTACAGGATACCTTTCCTGGTCCGATTTGAAAATCCAGTATGGCCACCAGGCAGCCATCTTGGATTTCCCCATGAAACTTTATCGTCATTTCTCAGGAAGTACCGCATGGATCTATCTCAAATTTGGTACACAGGTTCCGCTTGTGGTCTAGTTGTGCAAGATAACTTTCCTGGTCCGATTTGAAAATCCAATGTGGCCACCAAGCAGCAATCTTGGATTTCTCCATGAAACCTTGTTATCGCGATTTCTCAGAAACTACTGCATGGATCTTTCTGAAATTTGGTACACAGGTTCCCCTTGGGGTCTAGTTGTGCACGATACCTTTTTTGGTTCGATTCGAAAATCCAATATGGCCTCAGGCAGCCATCTTGGATTTCCCCATGAAACCTTGTTATTGCGATTTCTCAGGAACTACTGCATGGATCTTTCTCAAATTTGGTACACAGGTTCCCCTTAGGGTCTAGTTGTGGAAGATGCCTTTTCTGCTTCGATTCGACAATCCAATATGGCCACTAGGCAGCCATCTTGGATTTCCCCATGAAACTTTATCGTCATTTCTCAGGAAGTACCGCATGGATCTATCTCAAATTTGGTACACAGGTTCCTCTTGTGGTCTAGTTGTGCAAGATAACTTTCCTGGTCCGATTTGAAAATCCAATATGGCCACCAGGCAGCAATCTTGGATTTCTCCATGAAACCTTGTTATCGCGATTTCTCAGGAACTACTGCATGGATCTTTCTGAAATTTGATACACAGCTTCCCCATGGGGTCTAGTTGTGCAGGTTACCGTTCTGGTCCGATTGGAAAATCCAATATGGCCACCAGGCAGCCATCTTGGATTTCCCCATGAAACTTTATCGTCATTTCTCAGAAACTACTGCCTGGATCTTTCTCAAATTTGGTACACAGGTTCCCCTTAGAGTCTGGTTGTGCAAGATACCTTTTTTCAGTCCGAATCGAATATCCAATATGGCCACAAGACAGCCATCTTGGATTTCGCCATGAAACCTTGTTATGGCGATTTCTCAGGAAGTACTGCATGGATCTTTCTCAAATTTGGTACACAGGTTCCCCTTGGGGTCTAGTTGTACAGGATACCTTTCCAGGTCCGATTTGAAAATCCAGTATGGCCACCAGGCAGCCACCTTGGATTTCCCCATGAAACTTTATCGTCATTTCTCAGGAAATACTGCATGGATCTATCTCAAATGTGGTACACAGGTTCCTCTTGTGGTCTAGTTGTGCAAGATAACTTTCCTGGTCCGATTTGAAAATCCAGTATGGCCACCAGGCAGCCATCTTGGATTTCCCTATGCAACTTTGTTATCGTGATTTCTCAGGAAGTACTGGATAGATCTTTCTCAAGTTCCCCTTAGGGTCTAGTTGTGCAAGATACCTTTTTTCAGTCCGAATGGAATATCCAATATGGCCACAAGACAGCCATCTTGGATTTCGCCATGAAACCTTGTTATTGCGATTTCTCAGGAAGTACTGCATGGATCTTTCTCAAATTTTGTACACAGGTTCCCCTTGGAGTCTAGTTGTACAGGATACCTTTCCTGGTCCGATTTGAAAATCAAGTATGGCCACCAGGCAGCCATCTTGGATTTCCCCATGAAACTTTATCGTCATTTCTCAGGAAGTACCGCATGGATCTATCTCAAATTTGGTACACAGGTTCCTCTTGTGGTCTAGTTGTGCAAGATAACTTTCCTGGTCCGATTTGAAAATCCAATATGGCCACCAGGCAGCAATCTTGGATTTCTCCATGAAACCTTGTTATCGCGATTTCTCAGGAACTACTGCATGGATCTTTCTGAAATGTGGTACACAGCTTCCCCTTGGGGTCTAGTTGTGCAAGTTACCGTTCTGGTCCGATTCGAAAATCCAATATGGCCACCAGGCAGCCATCTTGGATTTCCCCATGAAACCTTGTTATCCCGGTTTCTTAGGAACTACCGCATGGATCTTTCTCAAATTTGGTACACAGGTTCCCCTTGGGGTCTAATTGTGCAGGATACCTTTTCTGGTTCGATTCGAAAATCCAATATGGCCACCAGGCAGCCATCTTGGATTACCACATGAAACCTTGTTATCGCGATTTATCAGGAACTACTTCATGGCTCTTTCTGAAATTTGGTACACAGGTTCCCCTTGGGGTCTAGTTGTACAAGATACCTTTTCTGGTCCAATTCGAAAATCCAATATGGCCACAGGCAGCCATCTTGGATTTCCCCATGAAACCTTGTTATTGCGATTTCTCAGGAACTACTACATGGATCTTTCTCAAATTTGGTACACAGGTTCCCCTTAGGGTCTAGATGTGGAAGATGCCTTTTCTGGTTCGATTCGACAATCCAATATGACCACTAGGCAGCCATCTTGGATTTCCCCATGAAACTTTATCGTCATTTCTCAGAAACTACTGCCTGGATCTTTCTCAAATTTGGTACACAGGTTCCCCTTAGAGTCTGGTTGTGCAAGATACCTTTTTCAGTCCGAATCGAATATCCAATATAGCCACAAGACAGCCATCTTGGATTTCGCCATGAAACCTTGTTATTGCGATTTCGCAAGAAGTACTCCATGGATCTTTCCCAAATTTGGTACACAGGTTTCCCTTGGAGTCTAGTTGTACAGGAAACCTTTCCTGGTCCGATTTGAATATCCAGTATGGTCACCAGGCAGCCATCTTGGATTTCCCCATGAAACTTTATCGTCATTTCTCAGGAAATACCGCATGGATCTAACTCAAATTTGGTACACAGGTTCCTCTTGTGGTCTAGTTGTGCAGGATAACTTTCCTGGTCCGATTTGAAAATCCAATATGGCCACCAAGCAGCAATCTTGGATTTCTCCATGAAACCTTGTTATCGCGATTTCTCAGGAACTACTGCATGGATCTTTCTGAAATTTGGTACACAGGTTCCCCTTGGGGACTAGTTGTGCAGGATGTCTTTTCTGGTTCGATTCGAAAATCCAATATGGCCACTAGGCAGCCATCTTGGATTTCCCCATGAAACTTTATCGTCATTTCTCAGAAACTACTGCCTGGATCTTTCTCAAATTTGGTACACAGGTTCCCCTTAGAGTCTGGTTGTGCAAGATACCTTTTTCAGTCCGAATCGAATATCCAATATGGCCACAAGACAGCCATCTTGGATTTCGCCATGAAACCTTGTTATTGCGATTTCTCAGGAAGTACTCCATGGATCTTTCCCAAATTTGGTACACAGGTTTCCCTTGGAGTCTAGTTGTACAGGATACCTTTCCTGGTCCGATTTGAAAATCCAGTATGGCCACCAGGCAGCCAACTTGGATTTCCCCATGAAACTTTATCGTCATTTCTCAGGAAGTACCGCATGGATCTATCTCAAATTTGGTACACAGGTTCCTCTTGTGGTCTAGTTGTGCAAGATAACTTTCCTGGTCCGATTTGAAAATCCAATATGGCCACCAAGCAGCAATCTTGGATTTCTCCATGAAACCTTGTTATCGCGATTTCTCAGGAACTACTGCATGGATCTTTCTGAAATTTGGTACACAGGTTCCCCTTGGGGTCTAGTTGTGCACGATACCTTTTTTGGTTCGATTCGAAAATCCAATATGGCCTCAGGCAGCCATCTTGGATTTCCCCATGAAACCTTGTTATTGCGATTTCTCAGGAACTACTGCATGGATCTTTCTCAAATTTGGTACACAGGTTTCCCTTAGGGTCTAGTTGTGGAAGATGCCTTTTCTGGTTCGATTCGACAATCCAATATGGCCACTAGGCAGCCATCTTGGATTTCCCCATGAAACTTTATCGTCATTTCTCAGAAACTACTGCCTGGATCTTTCTCAAATTTGGTACACAGGTTCCCTTTAGAGTCTGGTTGTGCAAGATACCTTTTTTCAGTCCGAATCGAATATCCAATATGTCCACAAGACAGCCATCTTGGATTTCGCCATGAAACCTTGTTATTGTGATTTCTCAGGAAGTACTGCATGGATCTTTCTCAAATTTGGTACACAGGTTCCCCTTGGAGTCTAGTTGTACAGGATACCTTTCCTGGTCCGATTTGAAAATCCAGTATGGCCACCAGGCAGCCATCTTGGATTTCCCCATGAAACTTTATCGTCATTTCTCAGGAAGTACCGCATGGATCTATCTCAAATTTGGTACACAGGTTCCTCTTGTGGTCTAGTTGTGCAAGATAACTTTCCTGGTCCGATTTGAAAATCCAATATGGCCACCAGGCAGCAATCTTGGATTTCTCCATGAAACCTTGTTATCGCGATTTCTCAGGAACTACTGCATGGATCTTTCTAAAATTTGATACACAGCTTCCCCATGGGGTCTAGTTGTGCACGTTACCGTTCTGGTCCGATTGGAAAATCTAATATGGCCACCAGGCAGCCATCTTGGATTTCCCCATGAAACCTTGTTATCCCGGTTTCTTAGGAACTACCGCATGGATCTTTCTCAAATTTGGTACACAGGTTCCCCTTGGGGTCTAGTTGTGCAGGATACCTTTTCTGGTTCGATTCGAAAATCCAATATGGCCACCAGGCAGCCATCTTGGATTTCCCCATGAAACCTTGTTATCGCGATTTATCAGGAACTACTGCATGGCTCTTTCTGAAATTTGGTACACAGGTTCCCCTTGGGGTCTAGTTGTACAAGATACCTTTTCTGGTCCGATTCGAAAATCCAATATGGCCACAGGCAGCCATCTTGGATTTCCCCATGAAAACTTGTTATTGCGATTTCTCAGGAAGTACTGCATGGATCTTTCTCAAATTTGGTACACAGGTTCCCCTTGGAGTCTAGTTGTACAGGATACCTTTCCTGGTCCGATTTGAAAATCAAGTATGGCCACCAGGCAGCCATCTTGGATTTCCCCATGAAACTTTATCGTCATTTCTCAGGAAGTACCGCATGGATCTATCTCAAATTTGGTACACAGGTTCCTCTTGTGGTCTAGTTGTGCAAGATAACTTTCCTGGTCCGATTTGAATATCCAATATGGCCACCAGGCAGCAATCTTGGATTTCTCCATGAAACCTTGTTATCGCGATTTCTCAGGAACTACTGCATGGATCTTTCTGAAATGTCGTACACAGCTTCCCCTTGGGGTCTAGTTGTGCAAGTTACCGTTCTGGTCCGATTCGAAAATCCAATATGACCACCAGGCAGCCATCTTGGATTTCCCCATGAAACCTTGTTATCCCGGTTTCTTAGGAACTACCGCATGGATCTTTCTCAAATTTGGTACACAGGTTCCCCTTGGGGTCTAATTGTGCAGGATACCTTTTCTGGTTCGATTCGAAAATCCAATATGGCCACCAGGCAGCCATCTTGGATTACCCCATGAAACCTTGTTATCGCGATTTATCAGGAACTACTTCATGGCTCTTTCTGAAATTTGGTACACAGGTTCCCCTTGGGGTCTAGTTGTACAAGATACCTTTTCTGGTCCAATTCGAAAATCCAATATGGCCACAGGCAGCCATCTTGGATTTCCCCATGAAACCTTGTTATTGCGATTTCTCAGGAACTACTACATGGATCTTTCTCAAATTTGGTACACAGGTTCCCCTTAGGGTCTAGATGTGGAAGATGCCTTTTCTGGTTCGATTCGACAATCCAATATGACCACTAGGCAGCCATCTTGGATTTCCCCATGAAACTTTATCGTCATTTCTCAGAAACTACTGCCTGGATCTTTCTCAAATTTGGTACACAGGTTCCCCTTAGAGTCTGGTTGTGCAAGATACCTTTTTCAGTCCGAATCGAATATCCAATATGGCCACAAGACAGCCATCTTGGATTTCGCCATGAAACCTTGTTATTGCGATTTCGCAAGAAGTACTCCATGGATCTTTCCCAAATTTGGTACACAGGTTTCCCTTGGAGTCTAGTTGTACAGGAAACCTTTCCTGGTCCGATTTGAATATCCAGTATGGTCACCAGGCAGCCATCTTGGATTTCCCCATGAAACTTTATCGTCATTTCTCAGGAAATACCGCATGGATCTATCTCAAATTTGGTACACAGGTTCCTCTTGTGGTCTAGTTGTGCAGGATAACTTTCCTGGTCCGATTTGAAAATCCAATATGGCCACCAAGCAGCAATCTTGGATTTCTCCATGAAACCTTGTTATCGCGATTTCTCAGGAACTACTGCATGGATCTTTCTGAAATTTGGTACACAGGTTCCCCTTGGGGTCTAGTTGTGCAGGATGTCTTTTCTGGTTCGATTCGAAAATCCAATATGGCCTCAGGCAGCCATCTTGGATTTCCCCATGAAACCTTGTTATTGCGATTTCTCAGGAACTACTACATGGATCTTTCTCAAATTTGGTACACAGGTTCCCCTTAGGGTCTAGTTGTGGAAGATGCCTTTTCTGGTTCGATTCGACAATCCAATATGGCCACTAGGCAGCCATCTTGGATTTCCCCATGAAACTTTATCGTCATTTCTCAGAAACTACTGCCTGGATCTTTCTCAAATTTGGTACACAGGTTCCCCTTAGAGTCTGGTTGTGCAAGATACCTTTTTCAGTCCGAATCGAATATCCAATATGGCCACAAGACAGCCATCTTGGATTTCGCCATGAAACCTTGTTATTGCGATTTCTCAGGAAGTACTCCATGGATCTTTCCCAAATTTGGTACACAGGTTTCCCTTGGAGTCTAGTTGTACAGGATACCTTTCCTGGTCCGATTTGAAAATCCAGTGTGGCCACCAGGCAGCCATCTTGGATTTCCCCATGAAACTTTATCGTCATTTCTCAGGAAGTACCGCATGGATCTATCTCAAATTTGGTACACAGGTTCCTCTTGTGGTCTAGTTGTGCAAGATAACTTTCCTGGTCCGATTTGAAAATCCAATATGGCCACCAAGCAGCAATCTTGGATTTCTCCATGAAACCTTGTTATCGCGATTTCTCAGGAACTACTGCATGGATCTTTCTGAAATGTGGTACACAGGTTCCCCTTGGGGTCTAGTTGTGCAGGATACCTTTTCTGGTTCGATTCGAAAATCCAATATGGCCTCAGGCAGCCATCTTGGATTTCCCCATGAAACCTTGTTATTGCGATTTCTCAGGAACTACTGCATGGATCTTTCTCAAATTTGGTACACAGGTTCCCTTTAGAGTCTGGTTGTGCAAGTTACCTTTTTTCAGTCCGAATCGAATATCCAATATGGCCACAAGACAGCCATCTTGGATTTCGCCATGAAACCTTGTTATTGCGATTTCTCAGAAAGTACTGCATGGATCTTTCTCAAATTTGGTACACAGGTTCCCCTTGGAGTCTAGTTGTACAGGATACCTTTCCTGGTCCGATTTGAAAATCCAATATGGCCACCAGGCAGCAATCTTGGATTTCTCCATGAAACCTTGTTATCGCGATTTCTCAGGAACTACTGCATGGATCTTTCTGAAATTTGATACACAGCTTCCCCTTGGGGTCTAGTTGTGCAAGTTACCGTTCTGGTCCGATTCGAAAATCCAATATGGCCACCAGGCAGCCATCTTGGATTTCCCCATGAAACCTTGTTATCCCGGTTTCTTAGGAACTACCGCATGGATCTTTCTGAAATTTGGTACACAGGTTCCCCTTGGGGTCTAGTTGTGCAGGATACCTTTTCTGGTTCGATTCGAAAATCCAATATGGCCTCAGGCAGCCATCTTGGATTTCCCCATGAAACCTTGTTATTGCGATTTCTCAGGAACTACTGCATGGATCTTTCTCAAATTTGGTACACAGGTTCCCCTTGGGTCTAGTTGTGGAAGATGCCTTTTCTGGTTCGATTCGACAATCCAATATGGCCACTAGGCAGCCATCTTGGATTTCCCCATGAAACTTTATCGCATTTCTCAGAAACTACTGCCTGGATCTTTCTCAAATTTGGTACACAGGTTCCCCTTGGTTGGTTGTGCAAGAACCTTTTTCCGATCGAAATCCAATATGGCCACAAGACAGCCATCTTGGATTTCGCCATGAAACCTTGTTATTGCGATTTCTCAGGAAGTACTCCATGGATCTTTCTCAAATTTGGTACACAGGTTCCCCTTGGAGTCTAGTTGTACAGGATACCTTTCCTGGTCCGATTTGAAAATCCAGTATGGCCACCAGGCAGCCATCTTGGATTTCCCCATGAAACTTTATCGTCATTTCTCAGGAAGTACCGCATGGATCTATCTCAAATTTGGTACACAGGTTCCTCTTGTGGTCTAGTTGTGCAAGATATCTTTCCTGGTCCGATTTGAAAATCAATATGGCCACCAAGCAGCAATCTTGGATTTCTCCATGAAACCTTGTTATCGCGATTTCTCAGGAACTACTGCATGGATCTTTCTGAAATTTGGTACACAGGTTCCCCTTGGGGTCTAGTTGTGCAGGATACCTTTTCTGGTTCGATTCGAAAATCCAATATGGCCTCAGGCAGCCATCTTGGATTTCCCCATGAAACCTTGTTATTGCGATTTCTCAGGAAGTACTGCATGGATCTTTCTCAAATTTGGTACACAGGTTCCCCTTAGGGTCTAGTTGTGGAAGATGCCTTTTCTGGTTCGATTCGAAATCAATATGGCCACTAGGCAGCCATCTTGGATTTCCCCATGAAACTTTATCGTCATTTCTCAGAAACTACTGCCTGGATCTTTCTCAAATTTGGTACACAGGTTCCCCTTAGAGTCTGGTTGTGCAAGATACCTTTTTTCAGTCCGAATCGAATATCCAATATGGCCACAAGACAGCCATCTTGGATTTCGCCAGGAAACCTTGTTATTGCGATTTCTCAGGAAGTACTGCATGGATCTTTCTCAAATTTTGTACACAGGTTCCCCTTGGAGTCTAGTTGTACAGGATACCTTTCCTGGTCCGATTTGAAAATCAAGTATGGCCACCAGGCAGCCATCTTGGATTTCGCCATGAAACTTTATCGTCATTTCTCAGGAAGTGCCGCATGGATCTATCTCAAATTTGGTACACAGGTTCCTCTTGTGATCTAGTTGTGCAAGATAACTTTCCTGGTCCGATTTGAAAATCCAATATGGCCACCAGGCAGCAATCTTGGATTTCTCCATGAAACCTTGTTATCGTCATTTCTCAGGAAGTACCGCATGGATCTATCTCAAATTTGGTACACAGGTTCCTCTTGTGGTCTAGTTGTGCAAGATAACTTTCCTGGTCCGATTTGAAAATCCAATATGGCCACCAAGCAGCAATCTTGGATTTCTCCATGAAACCTTGTTATCGCGATTTCTCAGGAACTACTGCATGGATCTTTCTGAAATTTGGTACACAGGTTCCCCTTGGGGTCTAGTTGTGCAGGATGTCTTTTCTGGTTCGATTCGAAAATCCAATATGGCCTCAGGCAGCCATCTTGGATTTCCCCATGAAACCTTGTTATTGCGATTTCTCAGGAACTACTACATGGATCTTTCTCAAATTTGGTACACAGGTTCCCCTTAGGGTCTAGTTGTGGAAGATGCCTTTTCTGGTTCGATTCGACAATCCAATATGGCCACTAGGCAGCCATCTTGGATTTCCCCATGAAACTTTATCGTTATTTCTCAGAAACTACTGCCTGGATCTTTCTCAAATTTGGTACACAGGTTCCCCTTAGAGTCTGGTTGTGCAAGATACCTTTTTTCAGTCCGAATCGAATATCCAATATGGCCACCAGGCAGCAATCTTGGATTTCTCCATGAAACCTTGTTATCGCGATTTCTCAGGAACTACTGCATGGATCTTTCTGAAATGTGGTACACAGCTTGCCCTTGGGGTCTAGTTGTGCAAGTTACCGTTCTGGTCCGATTCGAAAATCCAATATGGCCACCAGGCAGCCATCTTGGATTTCCCCATGAAACCTTGTTATCCCGGTTTCTTAGGAACTACCGCATGGATCTTTCTCAAATTTGGTACACAGGTTGCCCTTGGGGTCTAATTGTGCAGGATACCTTTTCTGGTTCGATTCGAAAATCCAATATGGCCACCAGGCAGTCATCTTGGATTTCCCCATGAAACCTTGTTATCGTGATTTATCAGGAACTACTTCATGGCTTTTTCTGAAATTTGGTACAGAGGTTCCCCTTGGGGTCTAGTTGTACAAGATACCTTTTCTGGTCCAATTCGAAAATCCAATATGGCCACAGGCAGCCATCTTGGATTTCCCCATGAAACCTTGTTATTGCGATTTCTCAGGAACTACTACATGGATCTTTCTCAAATTTGGTACACAGGTTCCCCTTAGGGTCTAGTTGTGGAAGATGCCTTTTCTGGTTCGATTCGACAATCCAATATGGCCACTAGGCAGCCATCTTGGATTTCCCCATGAAACTTTACCGTCATTTCTCAGAAACTACTGCCTGGATCTTTCTCAAATTTGGTACACAGGTTCCCCTTAGAGTCTGTTTGTGCAAGATACCTTTTTCAGTCCGAATCGAATGTCCAATATGGCCACAAGACAGCCATCTTGGATTTCGCCATGAAACCTTTTTATTGCGATTTCTCAGGAAGTACTCCATGGATCTTTCCCAAATTTGGTACACAGGTTCCCCTTGGAGTCTAGTTGTACAGGATACCTTTCCTGGTCCGATTTGAAAATCCAGTATGGCCACCAGGCAGCCATCTTGGATTTCCATATGAAACTTTATCGTCATTTCTCAGGAAGTACCGCATGGATCTATCTCAAATTTGGTACACAGGTTCCTCTTGTGGTCTAGTTGTGCAAGATAACTTTCCTGGTCCAATTTGAAAATCCAATATGGCCACCAAGCAGCAATCTTGAATTTCTCCATGAAACCTTGTTATCGCGATTTCTCAGGAACTACTGCATGGATCTTTCTGAAATTTGGTACACAGGTTCCCCTTGGGGTCTAGTTGTGCAGGATACCTTTTCTGATTCGATTCGAAAATCCAATATGGCCTCAGGCAGCCATCTTGGACTTCCCCATGAAACTTTATCGTCATTTCTCAGAAACTAATGCATGGATCTTTCTCAAATTTGGTACACAGGTTCCCCTTAGGGTCTAGTTGTGGAAGATGTCTTTTCTGGTTCGATTCGAATATCCAATATGGCCACAAGACAGCCATCTTGGATTTCGCCATGAAACCTTGTTATTGCGATTTCTCAGGAAGTACTCCATGGATCTTTCTCAAATGTGGTACACAGGTTCCCCTTGGAGTCTAGTTGTACAGGATACCTTTCCTGGTCCGATTTGAAAATCCAGTATGGCCACCAGGCAGCCATGTTGGATTTCCCCATGAAACTTTATCGTCATTTCTCAGGAAGTACTGCATGGATCTATCTCAAATTTGGTACACAGGTTCCTCTTGTGGTCTAGTTGTGCAAGATAACTTTACTGGTCCGATTTGAAAATCCAGTATGGCCACCAAGCAGCAATCTTGGATTTCCCCATGAAACCTTGATATCGCGATTTCTCAGGAACTACTGCATGGATCTTTTTGAAATTTGGTACACAGGTTCCCCTTCGGGTCTAGTTGTGCAGCATAACTTTTCTGGTTCGATTCGAAAATCCAATATGGCCACCAGGCAACCATCTTGGATTTCCCCATGAAACCTTTTTATCGCGATTTCTCAGGAACTACTGCATGGCTCTTTCTGAAATTTGGTACACAGGTTCCCCTTGGGGTCTAGTTGTACAAGATACCTTTTCTGGTCCGTTTCGAAAATCCAATATGGCCACAGGCAGCCATCTTGGATTTCCCCATGAAACCTTGTTATTGCGATTTCTCAGGAACTACTGCATGGATCTTTCTCAAATTTGGTACACGGGTTCCCCTTAGGGTCTAGTTGTGGAAGATGCCTTTTCTGGTTCGATTCGACAATCTAGTATGGGCACTAGACAGCCATCATGGATTCCCCATGAAACTTTATCGTCATTTCTCAGAAACTACTGCCTGGATCTTTCTCAAATTTGGTACACAGGTTCCCCTTAGAGTCTGGTTGTGCATGATACCTTTTTCAGTCCGAATCGAATATCCAATATGGCCACAAGACAGCCATCTTGGATTTCGCCATGAAACCTTGTTATTGCGATTTCTCAGGAAGTACTCCATGGATCTTTCTCAAATTTGGTACACAGGTTCCCCTTGGGGTCCAGTTGTACAGGATACCTTTCCAGGTCCGATTTGAAAATCCAGTATGGCCACCAGGCAGCCATCTTGGATTTCCCCATGAAACTTTATCGTCACTTCTCAGGAAGTACTGCATGGATCTATCTCAAATGTGGTACACAGGTTCCTCTTGTGGTCTAGTTGTGCAAGATAACTTTCCTGGTCCGATTTGAAAATCCAGTATGGCCACCAGGCAGCCATCTTGGATTTCCCCATGCAACTTTGTTATCGTGATTTCTCAGGAAGTACTGGATAGATCTTTCTCAAGTTCCCCTTAGGGTCTAGTTGTGCAAGATATCTTTTTTCAGTCCGAATCGAATATCCAATATGGCCACAAGACAGCCATCTTGGATTTCGCCATGAAACCTTGTTATTGCGATTTCTCAGGAAGTACTGCATGGATCTTTCTCAAATTTGGTACACAGGTTCCCCTTGGAGTCTAGTTGTACAGGATACCTTTCCTGGTCCGATTTGAAAATCAAGTATGGCCAGCAGGCAGCCATCTTGGATTTCCCCATGAAACTTTATCGTCATTTCTCAGGAGGTACCGCATGGATCTATCTCAAATTTGGTACACATGTTCCTCTTGTGGTCTAGTTGTGCAAGATAACTTTCCTGGTCCGATTTGAAAATCCAATATGGCCACCAGGCAGCCATCTTGGATTTCCCCATGAAACCTTGTTATCGCGATTGATCAGGAACTACTTCATGGCTCTTTCTGAAATTTGGTACACAGGTTCCCCTTGGAGTCTAGTTGTACAAGATACCTTTTCTGGTCCAATTCGAAAATCCAATATGGCCACAGGCAACCATCTTTGATTTCCCCATGAAACCTTTTTATCGCGATTTCTCAGGAACTACTGCATGGCTCTTTCTGAAATTTGGTACACAGGTTCCCCTTGGGGTCTAGTTGTGCAAGATACCTTTTCTGGTCCGTTTCGAAAATCCAATATGGCCACAGGCAGCCATCTTGGATTTCCCCATGAAACCTTGTTATTGCGATTTCTCAGGAACTACTGCATGGATCTTTCTCAAATTTGGTACACAGGTTCCCCTTAGGGTCTAGTTGTGGAAGATGCCTTTTCTGGTTCGATTCGACAATCCAATATGCCCACTAGGCAGCCATCTTGGATTTCCCCATGAAACTTTATCGTCATTTCTCAGAAACTACTGCCTGGATCTTTCTCAAATTTGGTACACAGGTTCCCCTTAGAGTCTGGTTGTGCAAGATACCTTTTTTCAGTCCGAATCGAATATCCAATATGGCCACAAGACAGCCATCTTGGATTTCCCCATGAAACCTTGTTATTGCGATTTCTCAGGAACTACTACATGGATCTTTCTCAAATTTGGTATACAGGTTCCTCTTAGGGTCTAGTTTTGGAAGATGCCTTTTCTGGTTCGATTCGTAAATCTAGTATGGCCACGAAACAGCCATCTTGGATTCCCCATGAAACTTTATCGTCATTTCTCAGAAACTACTGCCTGGATCTTTCTCAAATTTGGTACACAGGTTCCCCTTAGAGTCTGGTTGTGCATGATACCTTTTTTCAGTCCGAATCGAATATCCAATATGGCCACAAGACAGCCATCTTGGATTTCGCCATGAAACCTTGTTATGGCGATTTCTCAGGAAGTACTGCATGGATCTTTCTCAAATTTGGTACACAGGTTCCCCTTGGGGTCTAGTTGTACAGGATACCTTTCCAGGTCCGATTTGAAAATCCAGTATGGCCACCAGGCAGCCATCTTGGATTTCCCCATGAAACTTTATCGTCATTTCTCAGGAAGTACTGCATGGATCTATCTCAAATGTGGTACACAGGTTCCTCTTGTGGTCTAGTTGTGCAAGATAACTTTCCTGGTCCGATTTGAAAATCCAGTATGGCCACCAGGCAGCCATCTTGGATTTCCCCATGCAACTTTGTTATCGTGATTTCTCAGGAAGTACAGAAATAGATCTTTCTCAAGTTCCCCTTAGGGTCTAGTTGTGCAAGATATCTTTTTTCAGTCCGAATCGAATATCCAATATGGCCACAAGACAGCCATCTTGGATTTCGCCATGAAACCTTGTTATTGCGATTTCTCAGGAAGTACTGCATGGATCTTTCTCAAATTTGGTACACAGGTTCCCCTTGGAGTCTAGTTGTACAGGATACCTTTCATGGTCCGATTTGAAAATCAAGTATGGCCACCAGGCAGCCATCTTGCATTTCCCCATGAAACTTTATCGTCATTTCTCAGGAAGTACCGCATGGATCTATCTCAAATTTGGTACACAGGTTCCTCTTGTGGTCTATTTGTGCAAGATAACTTTCCTGGTCCGATTTGAAAATCCAATATGGCCACTAGGCAGCAATCTTGGATTTCTCCATGAAACCTTGTTATCGCGATTTCTCAGGAACTACTGCATGGATCTTTCTGAAATGTGGTACACAGCTTCCCCTTGGGGTCTAGTTGTGCAAGTTACCGTTCTGGTCCGATTCGAAAATCCAATATGGCCACCAGGCAGCCATCTTGGATTTCCCCATGAAACCTTATTATCCCGGTTTCTTAGGAACTACCGCATGGATCTTTCTCAAATTTGGTACACAGGTTCCCCTTGGGGTCTAATTGTGCAGGATACCTTTTCTGGTTCGATTCGAAAATCCGATATGGCCACCAGGCAGCCATCTTGGATTTCCCCATGAAACCTTGTTATCGCGATTTATCAGGAACTACTTCATGGCTCTTTCTGAAATTTGGTACACAGGTTCCCCTTAGGGTCTAGTTGTACAAGATACCTTTTCTGGTCCAATTCGAAAATCCAATATGGCCACAGGCAGTCATCTTGGATTTCCCATGAAACCTTGTTATTGCGATTTCTCAGGAACTACTACATGGATCTTTCACAAATTTGGTACACAGGTTCCCCTTAGGGTCTAGTTGTGGAAGATGCCTTTTCTGGTTCGATTCGACAATCCAATATGGCCACTAGGCTACTACTGCCTGGATCTTTCTCAAATTTGGTACACAGGTTCCCCTTAGAGTCTGGTTGTGCAAGATACCTTTTTCAGTCCGAATCGAATATCCAATATGGCCACAAGACAGCCATCTTGGATTTCGCCATGAAACCTTGTTATTGCGATTTCTCAGGAAGTACTCCATGGATCTTTCCCAAATTTGGTACACAGGTTTACCTTGGAGTCTAGTTGTACAGGATACATTTCCTGGTCCGATTTGAAAATCCAGTATGGCCACCAGGCAGCCATCTTGGATTTCCCCATGAAACTTTATCGTCATTTCTCAGGAAGTACCGCATGGATCTATCTCAAATTTGGTACACAGGTTCCTCTTGTGGTCTAGTTGTGCAAGATGACTTTCCTGGTCCGATTTGAAAATCCAATATGGCCACCAAGCAGCAATCTTGGATTTCTCCATGAAACCTTGTTATCGCGATTTCTCAGGAAATACTGCATGGATCTTTCTGAAATTTGGTACACAGGTTCCCCTTGGGGTCTAGTTGTGCAGGATACCTTTTTTGGTTCGATTCGAAAATCCAATATGGCCTCAGGCAGCCATCTTGGATTTCGCCATGAAACCTTGTTATTGCGATTTCTCAGGAAGTACTCCATGGATCTTTCTCAAATTTGGTACACAGGTTCCCCTTGGGGTCCAGTTGTACAGGATACCTTTCCAGGTCCGATTTGAAAATCCAGTATGGCCACCAGGCAGCCATCTTGGATTTCCCCATGAAACTTTATCGTCATTTCTCAGGAAGTACTGCATGGATCTATCTCAAATGTGGTACACAGGTTCCTCTTGTGGTCTAGTTGTGCAAGATAACTTTCCTTGGCCGATTTGAAAAACCAGTATGGCCACCAGGCAGCCATCTTGGATTTCCCCATGCAACTTTGTTATCGTGATTTCTCAGGAAGTACTGGATAGATCTTTCTCAAGTTCCCCTTAGGGTCTAGTTGTGCAAGATACCTTTTTTCAGTCCGGATCGAATATACAATATGGCCACAAGACAGCCATCTTGGATTTCGCCATGAAACCTTGTTATTGCGATTTCTCAGGAAGTACTCCATGGATCTTTCCCAAATTTGGTACACAGGTTTCCCTTGGAGTCTAGTTGTACAGGATACCTTTCCTGGTCCGATTTGAAAAACCAGTATGGCCACCAGGCAGCCATCTTGGATTTCCCCATGAAAATTTATCGTCATTTCTCAGGAAGTACCGCATGGATCTATCTCAAATTTGGTACACAGGTTCCTCTTGTGGTCTAGTTGTGCAAGATAACTTTCCTGGTCCGATTTGAAAATCCAATATGGCCACCAGGCAGCAATCTTGGATTTCTCCATGAAACCTTGTTATCGCGATTTCTCAGGAACTACTGCATGGATCTTTCTAAAATTTGATACACAGCTTCCCCATGGGGTCTAGTTGTGCACGTTACCGTTCTGGTCCGATTGGAAAATCTAATATGGCCACCAGGCAGCCATCTTGGATTTCCCCATGAAACCTTGTTATCCCGGTTTCTTAGGAACTACCGCATGGATCTTTCTCAAATTTGGTACACAGGTTCCCCTTGGGGTCTAGTTGTGCAGGATACCTTTTCTGGTTCGATTCGAAAATCCAATATGGCCACCAGGCAGCCATCTTGGATTTCCCCATGAAACCTTGTTATCGCGATTTATCAGGAACTACTGCATGGCTCTTTCTGAAATTTGGTACACAGGTTCCCCTTGGGGTCTAGTTGTACAAGATACCTTTTCTGGTCCGATTCGAAAATCCAATATGGCCACAGGCAGCCATCTTGGATTTCCCCATGAAAACTTGTTATTGCGATTTCTCAGGAAGTACTGCATGGATCTTTCTCAAATTTGGTACACAGGTTCCCCTTGGAGTCTAGTTGTACAGGATACCTTTCCTGGTCCGATTTGAAAATCAAGTATGGCCACCAGGCAGCCATCTTGGATTTCCCCATGAAACTTTATCGTCATTTCTCAGGAAGTACCGCATGGATCTATCTCAAATTTGGTACACAGGTTCCTCTTGTGGTCAGATTATTACTGAAGATTAGCACCTGGTCCGATTCGAAAATCCAATATGACCACCAGGCAGCCATCTTGGATTTCCCCATGAAACCTTGTTATCCCGGTTTCTTAGGAACTACCGCATGGATCTTTCTCAAATTTGGTACACAGGTTCCCCTTGGGGTCTAATTGTGCAGGATACCTTTTCTGGTTCGATTCGAAAATCCGATATGGCCACCAGGCAGCCATCTTGGATTTCCCCATGAAACCTTGTTATCGCGATTTATCAGGAACTACTTCATGGCTCTTTCTGAAATTTGGTACACAGGTTCCCCTTAGGGTCTAGTTGTACAAGATACCTTTTCTGGTCCAATTCGAAAATCCAATATGGCCACAGGCAGTCATCTTGGATTTCCCATGAAACCTTGTTATTGCGATTTCTCAGGAACTACTACATGGATCTTTCACAAATTTGGTACACAGGTTCCCCTTAGGGTCTAGTTGTGGAAGATGCCTTTTCTGGTTCGATTCGACAATCCAATATGGCCACTAGGCTACTACTGCCTGGATCTTTCTCAAATTTGGTACACAGGTTCCCCTTAGAGTCTGGTTGTGCAAGATACCTTTTTCAGTCCGAATCGAATATCCAATATGGCCACAAGACAGCCATCTTGGATTTCGCCATGAAACCTTGTTATTGCGATTTCGCAAGAAGTACTCCATGGATCTTTCCCAAATTTGGTACACAGGTTTCCCTTGGAGTCTAGTTGTACAGGAAACCTTTCCTGGTCCGATTTGAATATCCAGTATGGTCACCAGGCAGCCATCTTGGATTTCCCCATGAAACTTTATCGTCATTTCTCAGGAAATACCGCATGGATCTAACTCAAATTTGGTACACAGGTTCCTCTTGTGGTCTAGTTGTGCAGGATAACTTTCCTGGTCCGATTTGAAAATCCAATATGGCCACCAAGCAGCAATCTTGGATTTCTCCATGAAACCTTGTTATCGCGATTTCTCAGGAACTACTGCATGGATCTTTCTGAAATTTGGTACACAGGTTCCCCTTGGGGTCTAGTTGTGCAGGATACCTTTTCTGGTTCGATTCGAAAATCCAATATGGCCTGAGGCAGCCATCTTGGATTTCCCCATGAAACCTTGTTATTGCGATTTCTCAGGAACTACTGCATGGATCTTTCTCAAATTTGGTACACAGGTTCCCGTTAGGGTCTAGTTGTGGAAGATGCCTTTTCTGGTTCGATTCGACAATACAATATGGCCACTAGGCAGCCATCTTGGATTTCCCCATGAAACTTTATCGTCATTTCTCAGAAACTACTGCCTGGATCTTTCTCAAATTTGGTACACAGGTTCCCCTTAGAGTCTGGTTGTGCAAGATACCTTTTTCAGTCCGAATCGAATATCCAATATGGCCACAAGACGGCCATCTTGGATTTCGCCATGAAACCTTGTTATTGCGATTTCGCAGGAAGTACTCCATGGATCTTTCCCAAATTTGGTACACAGGTTTCGCTTTGAGTCTAGTTGTACAGGATACCTTTCCTGGTCCGATTTGAAAATCCAGTATGGCCACCAGGCAGCCATCTTGGATTTCCCCATGAAACTTTATCGTCATTTCTCAGGAAGTACCGCATGGATCTATCTCAAATTTGGTACACAGGTTCCGCTTGTGGTCTAGTTGTGCAAGATAACTTTCCTGGTCCGATTTGAAAATCCAATGTGGCCACCAAGCAGCAATCTTGGATTTCTCCATGAAACCTTGTTATCGCGATTTCTCAGAAACTACTGCATGGATCTTTCTGAAATTTGGTACACAGGTTCCCCTTGGGGTCTAGTTGTGCACGATACCTTTTTTGGTTCGATTCGAAAATCCAATATGGCCTCAGGCAGCCATCTTGGATTTCCCCATGAAACCTTGTTATTGCGATTTCTCAGGAACTACTGCATGGATCTTTCTCAAATTTGGTACACAGGTTCCCCTTAGGGTCTAGTTGTGGAAGATGCCTTTTCTGGTTCGATTCGACAATCCAATATGGCCACTAGGCAGCCATCTTGGATTTCCCCATGAAACTTTATCGTCATTTCTCAGGAAGTACCGCATGGATCTATCTCAAATTTGGTACACAGGTTCCTCTTGTGGTCTAGTTGTGCAAGATAACTTTCCTGGTCCGATTTGAAAATCCAATATGGCCACCAGGCAGCAATCTTGGATTTCTCCATGAAACCTTGTTATCGCGATTTCTCAGGAACTACTGCATGGATCTTTCTGAAATTTGATACACAGCTTCCCCATGGGGTCTAGTTGTGCAGGTTACCGTTCTGGTCCGATTGGAAAATCCAATATGGCCACCAGGCAGCCATCTTGGATTTCCCCATGAAACTTTATCGTCATTTCTCAGAAACTACTGCCTGGATCTTTCTCAAATTTGGTACACAGGTTCCCCTTAGAGTCTGGTTGTGCAAGATACCTTTTTTCAGTCCGAATCGAATATCCAATATGGCCACAAGACAGCCATCTTGGATTTCGCCATGAAACCTTGTTATGGCGATTTCTCAGGAAGTACTGCATGGATCTTTCTCAAATTTGGTACACAGGTTCCCCTTGGGGTCTAGTTGTACAGGATACCTTTCCAGGTCCGATTTGAAAATCCAGTATGGCCACCAGGCAGCCACCTTGGATTTCCCCATGAAACTTTATCGTCATTTCTCAGGAAATACTGCATGGATCTATCTCAAATGTGGTACACAGGTTCCTCTTGTGGTCTAGTTGTGCAAGATAACTTTCCTGGTCCGATTTGAAAATCCAGTATGGCCACCAGGCAGCCATCTTGGATTTCCCTATGCAACTTTGTTATCGTGATTTCTCAGGAAGTACTGGATAGATCTTTCTCAAGTTCCCCTTAGGGTCTAGTTGTGCAAGATACCTTTTTTCAGTCCGAATGGAATATCCAATATGGCCACAAGACAGCCATCTTGGATTTCGCCATGAAACCTTGTTATTGCAATTTCTCAGGAAGTACTGCATGGATCTTTCTCAAATTTTGTACACAGGTTCCCCTTGGAGTCTAGTTGTACAGGATACCTTTCCTGGTCCGATTTGAAAATCAAGTATGGCCATCAGGCAGCCATCTTGGATTTCCCCATGAAACTTTATCGTCATTTCTCAGGAAGTACCGAATGGATCTATCTCGGAGATTTGAATTTTTTTGGGTTCACACTCTTCATGGTCTGGACCCCATTTACTGAATAACTTTCCTGGTCCGATTTGAAAATCCAATATGGCCACCAGGCAGCAATCTTGGGTTTCTCCATGAAACCTTGTTATCGCGATTTCTCCGGAACTACTGCATGGATCTTTCTGAAATGTGGTACACAGCTTGCCCTTGGGGTCTAGTTGTGCAAGTTACCGTTCTGGTCCGATTCGAAAATCCAATATGACCACCAGGCAGCCATCTTGGATTTCCCCATGAAACCTTGTTATCCCGGTTTCTTAGGAACTACCGCATGGATCTTTCTCAAATTTGGTACACAGGTTCCCCTTGGGGTCTAATTGTGCAGGATACCTTTTCTGGTTCGATTCGAAAATCCAATATGGCCACCAGGCAGCCATCTTGGATTTCCCCATGAAACCTTGTTATCGCGATTTATCAGGAACTACTTCATGGCTCTTTCTGAAATTTGGTACACAGGTTCCCCTTGGGGTCTAGTTGTACAAGATACCTTTTCTGGTCCAATTCGAAAATCCAATATGGCCACAGGCAGCCATCTTGGATTTCCCCATGAAACCTTGTTATTGCGATTTCTCAGGAACTACTACATGGATCTTTCAAAAATTTGGTACACAGGTTCCCCTTAGGGTCTAGTTGTGGAAGATGCCTTTTCTGGTTCGATTCGACAATCCAATATGGCCACTAGGCAGCCATCTTGGATTTCCCCATGAAACTTTATCGTCATTTCTCAGAAACTACTGCCTGGATCTTTCTCAAATTTGGTACACTGGTTCCCCTTAGAGTCTGGTTGTGCAAGATACCTTTTTCAGTCCGAATCAAATATCCAATATGGCCACAAGACAGCCATCTTGGATTTCGCCATGAAACCTTGTTATTGCGATTTCGCAAGAAGTACTCCATGGATCTTTCCCAAATTTGGTACACAGGTTTCCCTTGGAGTCTAGTTGTGCAGGAAACCTTTCCTGGTCCGATTTGAATATCCAGTATGGCCACCAGGCAGCCATCTTGGATTTCCCCATGAAACTTTATCGTCATTTCTCAGGAAATACCGCATGGATCTATCTCAAATTTGGTACACAGGTTCCTCTTGTGGTCTAGTTGTGCAGGATAACTTTCCTGGTCCGATTTGAAAATCCAATATGGCCAACAAGCAGCAATCTTGGATTTCCCCATGAAACCTTGTTATCGCGATTTCTCAGGAACTACTGCATGGATCTTTCTGAAATTTGGTACACAGGTTCCCCTTGGGGTCTAGTTGTGCACGATACCTTTTTTGGTTCGATTCGAAAATCCAATATGGCCTCAGGCAGCCATCTTGGATTTCCCCATGAAACCTTGTTATTGCGATTTCTCAGGAACTACTGCATGGATCTTTCTCAAATTTGGTACACAGGTTTCCCTTAGGGTCTAGTTGTGGAAGATGCCTTTTCTGGTTCGATTCGACAATCCAATATGGCCACTAGGCAGCCATCTTGGATTTCCCCATGAAACTTTATCGTCATTTCTCAGAAACTACTGCCTGGATCTTTCTCAAATTTGGTACACAGGTTCCCTTTAGAGTCTGGTTGTGCAAGATACCTTTTTTCAGTCCGAATCGAATATCCAATATGTCCACAAGACAGCCATCTTGGATTTCGCCATGAAACCTTGTTATTGTGATTTCTCAGGAAGTACTGCATGGATCTTTCTCAAATTTGGTACACAGGTTCCCCTTGGAGTCTAGTTGTACAGGATACCTTTCCTGGTCCGATTTGAAAATCCAGTATGGCCACCAGGCAGCCATCTTGGATTTCCCCATGAAACTTTATCGTCATTTCTCAGGAAGTACCGCATGGATCTATCTCAAATTTGGTACACAGGTTCCTCTTGTGGTCTAGTTGTGCAAGATAACTTTCCTGGTCCGATTTGAAAATCCAATATGGCCACCAGGCAGCAATCTTGGATTTCTCCATGAAACCTTGTTATCGCGATTTCTCAGGAACTACTGCATGGATCTTTCTAAAATTTGATACACAGCTTCCCCATGGGGTCTAGTTGTGCACGTTACCGTTCTGGTCCGATTGGAAAATCTAATATGGCCACCAGGCAGCCATCTTGGATTTCCCCATGAAACCTTGTTATCCCGGTTTCTTAGGAACTACCGCATGGATCTTTCTCAAATTTGGTACACAGGTTCCCCTTGGGGTCTAGTTGTGCAGGATACCTTTTCTGGTTCGATTCGAAAATCCAATATGGCCACCAGGCAGCCATCTTGGATTTCCCCATGAAACCTTGTTATCGCGATTTATCAGGAACTACTGCATGGCTCTTTCTGAAATTTGGTACACAGGTTCCCCTTGGGGTCTAGTTGTACAAGATACCTTTTCTGGTCCGATTCGAAAATCCAATATGGCCACAGGCAGCCATCTTGGATTTCCCCATGAAAACTTGTTATTGCGATTTCTCAGGAAGTACTGCATGGATCTTTCTCAAATTTGGTACACAGGTTCCCCTTGGAGTCTAGTTGTACAGGATACCTTTCCTGGTCCGATTTGAAAATCAAGTATGGCCACCAGGCAGCCATCTTGGATTTCCCCATGAAACTTTATCGTCATTTCTCAGGAAGTACCGCATGGATCTATCTCAAATTTGGTACACAGGTTCCTCTTGTGGTCTAGTTGTGCAAGATAACTTTCCTGGTCCGATTTGAATATCCAATATGGCCACCAGGCAGCAATCTTGGATTTCTCCATGAAACCTTGTTATCGCGATTTCTCAGGAACTACTGCATGGATCTTTCTGAAATGTCGTACACAGCTTCCCCTTGGGGTCTAGTTGTGCAAGTTACCGTTCTGGTCCGATTCGAAAATCCAATATGACCACCAGGCAGCCATCTTGGATTTCCCCATGAAACCTTGTTATCCCGGTTTCTTAGGAACTACCGCATGGATCTTTCTCAAATTTGGTACACAGGTTCCCCTTGGGGTCTAATTGTGCAGGATACCTTTTCTGGTTCGATTCGAAAATCCAATATGGCCACCAGGCAGCCATCTTGGATTACCCCATGAAACCTTGTTATCG